>JAUCMU010000033.1:16242045-16266356 GCA_032275025.1 Enteromius treurensis
AATGTTTTTATCTACTGTGACATTGTCAACACAGTTTTGTATGTAGCAGAGTACAGTTGATGTGTACTCTTCCAGGTCTTCTGATTCAAAAATGTCCCAGTTTGTCCTTTCAAAGCAGTCCTGCAGCTGCATGTATGCTCCTTCAGGCCATGTTTTTACAGTCTTTATGGTGGGTTGAGTTTTCCTCCTTAAAGGTGTGTACGTTGGAATAAGTAATATAGATAAGTGATCTGACTGACCAAGATGTGGTAGAGGTATTGATTTAAGTCCGTTTTTAATGTTTGAGTAAACCTTGTCTAATGTCCTTGCACCTCTGGTAGCACAATTAATGTGTTGGTGGAATTTTGGAAGAACATCCTTTAAATTTGCGTGATTAAAATCTCCCGCAATGACATGGTATGCCTCTGGGTAGGTGCTCTGATGAGTATTTATTGTATTGTACAGATAGCCTAAGGCTGCACTAGCATTAGCATCTGGTGGAATGTAAACAGCGGTGACTATAACAGCGGTAAATTCGCGCGGAAGATAGTTCGGTCTGCATTTAACTGTCAGATACTCCAAATCAGCAGAGCAGTGAGAGCCTATGATCTTTGTATTTGTACACCAGCTGTTGTGCACATAAGTGCATAAACCCCCTCCTTTGCTCTTACCGGAGTTATTGTTCCTGTCCCAGCGAAATGCTGTGCGGCCCGCTATCTGCAGTTTAAGTTCGTCCATTTTATTGCACATAGATCTAGCATTGCTGAGAAGAATGCTGGGTAGCGGTGGTTTGTGTGGATGCTTCCTTAGCTTAGCAAGTAGGCTGGACCGGCATCCTCGCTTTTGTTTCCTGTGCCGTCACCGCCTTCGTCGCTTGCCGGGGCCGAAAACAATCTAAGGAGAACCCGGTGCCCTGGATATGTCCTCCAGTATGTTGTTTAAGTGCAGAAAGTCGCTTGTAACAGCTTGTTTTGATTGCTGTCCGATAAACAGAAGGTCTTGACGGTTGTACGATGGATTTGCCTGACTGAATTTTACATTTGAAAACAAACAAATAAACAAAAACATACATAACTGTCACGCCCAGCTGGAGCTGCCAGCTAAAGACTGTGGTTGGCACTCCAGCTTTCTATTTACTCTGTGTTTTGTATACGTTTTCATTCCTGACCCCAGAATGCACCTCTCCTCACAGCTGTTGCTAGTTTGCTTCAATCATTCAATCATTGTCACCTGAATATATACCAGTCTGTTTGTCTGTCTAGCACGGATCATTGTTTCATGTTTACCGTCAACCCTGCCCTGTTCATTTGTGTTCTAGGACCCTGTTATCGTATTCTGGATTTATCGTTGTCGATCTCTGCTTCCCTTGGATTTACGTTTTCGTCTTGCTCTTCGGACTCTGTTTATTGGTATGTTTGACCCACGCCTGGATTATCGTTTACGAGACTGTCTTTGCCTACGCTGTTTATGTCTGCCGGTGGTTGATCTTGTCTGTACTACATTGAGCCTGAATAAACCCTTTATCTGCATATGAACCCGCACGCTTCACGTCCCCTTTCGTAACAACAACAAACACCGAAAGAGAGAGCGAGGAGCCGCTGCGTCTGTGCGCGCCGCCATCTTGTTCCAGTCTCATTCCAGGCATTATAGAAGAAAATTTAGAGCTATTAAACTGACAAATGGACGATTACAAAATATAGAATAGAAAGGTGCCATCATTTGTGTATTAGAGAAGAAAATGTTTTTCATAATGATATTTCCCCCCGTTTTAAATTCTTATTATCCAATGAAGGGTTAGATTTTTGTGATTTTTTTTTATTTTTTTATATAAAAGATCAAAAGGATTAACAATACAGATTCATTTTCACAACCTTCTTTGATCATATTTACCAAAGGTGCAGATATGTTTGGCCATTACTGCATGTGAACATTTCAAACCTTATTTCTCCACTCTTACAACAGATTTTGAATACAGTGTTGCAATTTAAACAAAAATGCCCTCAAAATTCATCAGTGCAACTATGGTGTCCTGGAGTGACCAATTCCTCCATGTCCTTCATGTTTCTTTCTCAATAACCCAACATAACAGCTGGCACTTCTTGAGTTTAATAATGTGTTTGTCTAATACCTGCCTGACACATTACTTTCTCCTTCTTCTACTTTAGTTAGTCATAACAACAGATCGCTCCTATCTGATCATGTATCAATCATAATGAAACAATTTCAGTGATGAACCCCAAACCAGTATATGAACTGCCTCATCTGCTGTCTGCCAGTGAATTATATATTGAGAGAGACCACCTAGTCTAAACGTATGGCAGGTATCTCAAATCTACTCTAATCAGAATTATAACTCATCTAAATTAAAAAGTGAAAATATAATATAAAACCAAAGCTTTAAGTGATAATACCGCTTGCCATACACTGCCTGCCTTACTTAATTTTTGGATCATATTAAAATTCTGGACATACTGTAAGCTGCCAAAAAACTTGACATGCAAAAAGTGAGTCTCATAAAACCTGATAATATAAACATATTTGGTTACACAGTCTGGATTACAATCATGTGCAGCATTGCAATGAAACAGTGTTGGTTTAATGCATTAAATAGTAATTATTTAATGTAAGTGAGGATTAGAAAATTAATTTTCCTCTAATCTAGTTCTGATGTAACTGCATTAAACAGGCTGCTGTACAGGCTAAAATCATTTTAAATAAATAATCAATTTAATATCAAAATGTGACATTTAATGTTAAAATTTATTTAATCTTCTCCCTTTAAATCATTAGTCTCTAACTCAATTCCTGGAGGACCATGGTTTTTCACAGTTTAGCTCTAAAGCACACCTGCTTGGACGTTTCTAGTGATCCTAATGACCTTGGTTAGCTGGATTATGTATGTTTGATTTAAGGCTGGAGCAAAACTGTGCAGAGCTGTGACCTTCCAGGAATTGAGTTTGAGACAAATGCTTTAAATACTTTGGGAAGTTAAAAAAAACCAATATGCTGTTTTATGTATTATTTTTCATTAAATTATTGTTGAGGTTTATATGGGATTTAGAAAGTAGTAAGTAATGCAATACTTTTAATATATATAACTTCTTTGCCCATCTTACCCCGCGCTGATTTAGAAACTTGCTTTGAAGAAAACGTGAAACAATGCGTTAAGTGGTAAAATCGTGGTATTATATTGTGGACTGCAAACCCTCAGTATACGGAGTCTGGTTGATTTCGAGTCATGTGACTCCTGACATTGCAGCTCCACATCAGTTACAAGTTTTAACATGTAGCCAACACAAGTTTCACTCCGGCATATGTGAACAGGCTGTAAAGAACTGGTGAAATCAGCTACTGACAGATCATCCAAGGAGAAAATTCCTTCTCATGCATGGACTGAAAGAAAATTCGTGCTGTTTATTCGCGATGTGCATCAGTGGCAAGTGAACCAGAAAACTTACTTTAGTAGACTATAGAGTTTGGAAAAGAGCAGGACTCTTCTGAGCTTCCAAATATCTGTCAACACGCAGCAATGTCACTGCATCTCCAAGATGCGCGTATCGGAAGTCTTCTCGCTGTTAATCTATTAGTAGTGGTATGCTGTTGCAATGCGGTAATAATTCAGAAACCTGCACCATTTTGTCTCCTCATCGAATCAGAACGCGGGAGCTCTCAGGTTAGTTTTCTCATCCATTCACCGGACACTACAGCATCCCCTCTCTTTTACTGGAGCAAGTGGACATCAGAGAAACGTCTTGAAGATTGTTTCATAAGTAGCGACGGGGCTCTTGTCAAGCGTTATCGGTCACTCTGCAGTCAAGAGCGCGCTTGGGGCTATGAGAAACCAATGCACTTCAACGTGAGCGCGCTGCTGGAAGATGCCAGTCTGTGTGAAATGAACACGCACATCAATTTCACTTTGCACGAAGAACGCATAAATCAAGGCCAGCCGACAAATTCCAGCGCAAAAAGTCGCCATAAACGCGCGTGGGTTTTTCCGGGAACGCTTTGGTGTGGACGCGGCACCAGCGCCAATGACTATGAGCAGTTGGGTAGGTGTGCATCCATTGGTCAGTTAATTTGGTATAAGCTATTCTTTTTTTAAAAATACTAGTATATATTTAGGATATAAACAGATTTAGTGAACTATTATTGTTGTTCATATCGATACTGAAAACCATGCATTAATTTGTCATTTGTTATCAAAGTTATTTGCTGCAATAAAGCAATTTGTAAGAATGGTCAGTAAAGATAATGCACTCGTTTTTTTATGAAAACAATAATTAATCAAATCTAATCAAATTAACTGAAAATAAATATATATCCCCTATTGGATTTTTTTTTTTTTACAGATATGAAAGTTATCGGCGAGAATATAAAATATAAAATCAATTGCAAACTTCAATAATAGCAATATTCGTCTTTATTGGCGTTATTCGCTAAGATTTTCCTGAGAGCAATAAATCAAAATGCAATTTTTTGTGCCAAAGTGGGCGTGCATGGGTGGGTGGGGTCGTCTGTAAATCTGTGAATGTCGCGCGTTCAACAAAACTCACGGGAGGTCCAACAACATAACCTAAAAATTACAGTAAATAAATCAATATGATTACAGAGTGTGTCATAAAAGTAGTTACATGAGTCAAAAACCGCAGTTTGTGTGCCAAATATCGCTGTTCAGTTTCCTGAACTATTAATTTATTTGACAATATAATATTACAGAATCTACCCTGCTGGGGGAAAAAAATAGACACTATCATAAAATTTAATTTACGGTATTAAACAATGAAATATCTTAATAATGCAAAACAACAGTAAACACTCAATGTAAAGGCAGTTCATCCTTGAAATGAGTGGAATTGTAGCAGAATTGTAGTGGAAACCATTAGAATTTTGTGTGGTGGTTCTATTTTTTTTTTCAGCAGGTTAATTAATCAATTTGATATTATTGGATGTAATTATTTAGATGTTGTTCTCTCATGCAGGTATGTTTGTGCATGCAGACAGATGCTGTCGAGAACATGATCACTGCGAGCACATCATTCGCTCGTTCTCGGTGAACTTCGGTGTGTTCAACCCCACTCTGTTCACGCTCTCACATTGTGACTGTGACCACAGGTGAACACCGTCTCACATTCCTCAGATGAGTCTTCAGTCCTCAGGGGAGACTCTTCAAAGTCATAACTCAACCTTTTGTCATAACTCGTCTTTTCTGTTTATTCATTCCGTGCATTTTATCTGTTAAATATTATAGCTTCTGCGTGGGAGATAAAGAATTTATCTTTGCCCACAGTTCAGATGGAAAGCATTACGTTTATGTATAATATAAGGAACTTAATTTCTGCTTAAACAAAATTTTCACAGTTAAAAAGATTGTGAATGAAATTCTTCCAACTAATTTTCCAAATATACATTTTCAGTTCAATTCTATGCACAACACGTGCTAAAAGCTTATTTAAACTGCCCCTATTATGGTTAGTAAAAGGTTTGGTTTTGGGAATCTCCAGTAACAGGTTAACATGCATGCAAGGTCAAAAAACACTTTTATTGTCCATGACCAATGTATAATACGCATTCATGTTTACCTTAACGACACCCAAACGATTCGCTCAGTTATTAATTTTATCAACTTTATCTAACCCCTCCTTTTCATGATGCTAATCTGCGGTGCGTTTCCCAAAGCCATGGTTTGCCTACTATGGTTGCGTGTTCTAACGTGGTTCAAATGACGCAGATGCGACCGTGCGACCTAGTTACAGCTAGTTTGTTTCCAAAACAATACATCGTACTATGGTGGTTAATCAGCAAGTTGCATCGTTGTTTGGGAAATGCACCCCTGATTGGTCGATTGCTCTCATTTTCATTTCAATTGATAAAGCAGTGTTTGTGAGCACAGTGCTGCTTTGTGTACATTGTTACCAGGGAAACAGATATTTTTACCGCTACAAAAGTGGCACCTATATGAGAAAATGAGACCACTGAGAAAATGCCAACAAGTGGACAGCAATATGCTAATGTTTCATGCTGACCTCAACATCAAACAGCTTGAGATTAATTTTAAAAGCTAAACCTTTCAATGATTGAGAGTCGACTCTTTCTTTTGAGAGACAATAACCTTATACACAGTGAACTTTCAGATTTAAAACTTTGCGGGATGGTTTTATTCACTAAGAGCTGTGCTACACACTGCATGAAAGCTCATTTTCAAAAATCCATAATATGGGCACTTTAAACACGAGCAGGTTTTTCTAAAAAGCAACAGGATTTTCATTATTTATTCTGCTTATCCATTGAAAAGCACATATGAACTAGACATTAACTGACAAATTGTAAAGTTATCAAGAAATACATTTCAATACATTATTACAGCTTCAGAATATATTTAAATTACACGCTATATTAAGCTATGTTAATAATCAGCATTAATATGTCAGCAGAACTTATCAAAATAATGTTTGCTACTTCAAAGCTTTAACTACATTAAAAAGCTAGTTTTTTGTTTGTTTGTTTGTTTGCAACCATGTGTTTTAGCTGTGGCAACAGATTTGAAGTTATGAATGCATGAATACATTTTGTTTAGTGGAAAGTTTAGCTGACATTGAAACACAAAAGGACAGGTTTTGACACTATAATGCAAATCATGTTTATTTCTGTCTTGTATCTTCCTCTCTCGTCTCTGTTAGATTTAAACAATGCCTTCTCAATGGAAATGACACCGTCTCCAACATGGTGGGCTACAGTTTTTTCAACGTCCTGAAGCTCCGCTGCTTCGAGCTGGTCCAAAGGAGCCAATGCACGCAGTACAACTGGTTTGGATTGTGAGTGCAAGAAATGAAATCATGCATTCAAGAAAGTATGCTTAACGGGTTTCATCTGGGAATAACAAACCTTGAAATGTGGCGACCGACCAATCAGAATTGAGTATTTCACAAAGCCCTGTAATAAAATGACATAATCCACATAATTTGTAATTTTGTAAGGTCTAAATCGATATCATTGGTATAATTATTTAATATGCTTATAGTCGTAGACCAGGTGTATATTGACATTTTTTTACACGGCTCAGTGGAATACTTGATTCTGGTTGGCCAGTCGCCACATTCCAAGGTTATTCCCAGAAAACAACCAGTAAAACTAATAACACAGGCTCATCCGGGTACTACCCATCATCTTGACTGCTAGTAACTAGTTTGGCGCCATCCTGTGGCTTAGAAATGCTTATCCACGAGTTAAAATGTAGGACTTCAACGTTTATTTCAACATGTAGCCTACTGAAAAAGCAAAAGCTTGACTCCGATAACGACCTGCTAACTGTACATTATCCCTTACATATAATAGTGTTCAATTTTCAGCCTCTCCCAGTTTCTGTATTAACTGTGTTTCTCTATAATAACACTGTGCCCGATTGGGAGTAAGTTATATGCAGGTCATAAGCAAATGAATCCTTGAGTCAAGTCTCAAGTTGCAATGCACAGAATTAAACAAGACACGTCAAGGCTATGGCTCACCTCAAGCAAGTCATGTTGGGTCCTGCGGAGAAAGTCACTGTCAACTTACCATGCAGATGTTACATTTCCAAGCAATTATGAATTTACACAGAACTGAGAAACAATTGCTTTATTAAAGGAAAGTATTCCACTATGTTCTTCCCTCAACTTAGTCGAGCTGATACATATATCTTCTGTCTCAGTGCGTGCACTTCCACATTTTCCCTATTTAAAGAAAGGTACATGACTAGTTACACGAGTAAGTAAGTAAGTATGGTGACAAAAAATAAAATGTACAGGAATATCATTACTCCTGATCAAGAACTGAGAGCAAAATGGAGAGGGGGAGTTTTTAGGAGTATTACTGATATTACTGCATTGAGGTGTGACATGTTTTTAAAATGTTGTGCATCAAAAATGAATCTTGCATTTCCCCCATTCCACTGCCATCCAACATGCTTTTTTTGTTCCACTGCACTGCTTTAAAAACAATTCTTTATAAATATGTTATATGAATATGTTTGAATGCTGTGCATTGCATGTTGCAGTTTTTCCAGCGTCTCCCACTTGAGCACAGTGAATTTAAAAACACATCTCAAGACGTCAAGCCGTCTTTTCTATTTATCAGCACTGCAGCTCTGCAGCTGTGTATCATTATCCAGCTATCGTGGGCCGTCTCGCCATTTTCTTTTTGTGTGATCGAGCACTTGTGCTTGTCACTGGGAATCAAAAAGAAAACAGTGCATCGTTTAAAGTTCATTCCAGATGATTGACATTTTTGGTGCTGATGTGCAACTAGTTTCTTACCAAAAAAATAAAAACGGGAAGCTAGTTTGTGTCAACAGCAGATAATGCATCCGACACTTTTATAGTAATTTGAATGCATGAAAGTGGCCGTTCTTTCTTGCAAAGGGTCTAAAGAAATAATAAAATCACTGCTTAAAGAAATAGTTCACCCAAAAATGAAAATTACCCCATAATTTACTCACCACCAAGCAAGTGAGGACATACTTGCTGATTATCATGACTTAGTCGCGTTGCATCGCGCCTCGTAAACACACCATGTCTGCATTCCTCTTTTGAAAGCACAAACAAAGTAGATTCACTTTCACAACGACACACAGCGTCTCCAGAACATGGCGCCCGCAGCAACACTACAGCCAGAATAATAGCTCCGCCTTCTTTCTTTGTGTGAACATTTGGGCGGGAACATCAGCATTTATCTGAAATAAAAATCTTATAAATTTTTATTTATAAATGTCTTTGTAATCACTTTTTAAAGCATCCCTGCTAAATAAAGTATTCCTTTGTATACCCCCCCAAAAAAATAAAAATACTGACTTGAATGGGATAGTGTATAACTTTAAAAAAGCTTTTTATTTCAGATAAATGCTGATCTTTAGATCTTTCTATTCATCAAAGAATCCTAAAAAAAGGTACACAGCTGTGTTCAACACTGATAATAATCAGAAGTGTGTGGTGAGCAGTATATCAGTATATGATTATGATTTCTGAAGATCATGTGACACTAAAGACTGGAGTAATGATGCTGAGCATCACAGAAATACACACTTTAATACAGATTCACACAGAAAACAACTGATTTATATTAAATATTTCACAATGTATTTAGGATTAAATGTAGGCTTGGAGGGCAGAAGAGAATAATTTAAAAAACCCGAAAAATCTTACTGTTTGAAAGCTTTGAATGGCAGAGTAAGTGTAGTTGAGCAGTTCAAAAGTCAGAGAAATGATCGGTGCATTACTGCTGCATGAGGCTTTACTTCATGTGTTGTGGCTCATAAAGCAAACAGATGCTCACACACTCACATGTTTTCTCTTTAATGCTCGTCCACTCGGGCTGGTCCAGAAGGAGATCTCTGATCCTGCTGCACAGCTGAACATTTCCAACATAGTCCAGCAGTAAATCAATCAGCCGGCCAGCCGAGTGTCTCCAGCAGGACGAAGAGATCCAGTCACAAAACTGAGAGAACAGATCAGCACGGTCAGGAGAAACACAGTCCAGACCTACAGAGACTGCCTTTAACCCTCTACTGCAGTGCTTCTCAACCACACTCCTGCAGACACCGCTCCTTTGTCTGACACACATTTCAGGTCCTGATGATCACAATCAGGTGTGCTGGATTAATGAGACATGAAAACATGCAGTGCTGGGGCCTCCAGGAACAAGGTTGGGAACCACTGCTCTGTAGAATGCATTATGTTGTAACCACACACACACACACACACACACAAACACACACACTCATTGTCATCACTCTGCACTCTTCCTTTTGCCCTTTCCATCAAATATTCATTTTTTGAAAAGAATAAGTCATTTTCTTATTCATACAACTAAACTATAAAGACTTCAAATAAATAACTGCGATCATGTTATGGATGTTACTCTCTATAATGAACCCAACAGAGAAATCCATTAGTTCAGTTCCACTGTGGTACAGCTCTGCTATGTGGACCAGTTTACAGTAAAACTATGTTAGACCCTGATGATTAGTGAAAATATGTCATTTGCCGACTAAAGACGGTGCAAAAAAATATCCCCCTGAGCGGAGATGTTCAGATCTCAGGTTATGAGAGGGATCTCTGGATGAGAACAGGTGTGTGAGGAAAGAGCGGGAACATTCACTTGTCATATAACTTATATTCAGCACCTCACTGACTACCTTACAGTGCCCGTATTATGGGTTATGAAAGAATTATGATTTGGTTTTGAGTTGCAAACCACAGGTGGACAGTTTTGATGATTCAGAATCCCTTTTTTGAGAGACTTCAGATTTAAAACTTTGTGGGATGTTTTCATTCACTAAGAGCTGTCTTACACACTGCATTTTCTAAAATCCATAATAGGGGCACTGGCCCTTTAATGACCATATTGTTGGCACATAGCAGCTCTGTACCAGTGATGGTTGAGCACTGAATCGGTACCTTGACCTCTGCGTCGCTGGAGTCTCGGAGGTGTGTGTGCTGCTCGTGGTGGTGTGTGTGAGGTCTGAGGTGTGTGTCGCAGCTGAAGCAGGCCTGGGCGTCGCAGCCGTGGTCCAGAAGACACTGCAGCAGGTCCAGCTGATGGGTGTGCCGCAGCAGCTCTGGGAGGCCCTCGGCACGGGCCCCGTGCTCCAGCAGCAGGGCCGCGGTCTCCAGACAGCCGTGACGTGCCGCTAGCAGCAGCGGGCTGCAGGGGTCAGTGTTGGGGTCGGCTCCGGCCCTCAGCAGAGCGGAGGTGGCCCTCGTGTTCCTGGCAGCGACAGCGCAGTACAAAGCGGAGACCCGCCGGTCCTGGAACCCAGCCGAGCGCTCCGGAGACAGCTTGCTGTTGACATCAAATCCAGACTCGATCAGCAGACTCAAAACGGCCTGCCGGTCGTGCTCCGCTGCCAAATGAAGAGGAGAGATCCCGCTCCGCCGGACCCTCACCCGGCTGCTGACCGGAAGCAGAGAGGACACTATCCTGAGAAACAATTCAGAGATTAGCCTCAAACCCAGCATCAACACACTATCAAACCTCCTAAAGGAACTGTTCACCAAACACTTAAAATGTAGATCAGGAAGAGTGTGTGTCTTCATCAGTGTCTCAGTAACGGATGTGAATGAGTGCGGTCAGCATCTGATAAAAACATCACAGTAATCCACAGCACTCCAGTCCAGCAGTTCACATCTGGAGAGCTGTTTTGTAAACGCTGCTTGATCTGTGCAGATTTCTCTCCTGATTCAGACCAGAACACTTTCATTGGAGGAAGAGTTATTATGGACTATAGACTGGATTAGTTTGATCTTCTGTCTTCTCCAGATGTTAACTGATGGAATGAAGTGCTGTGGATTACTGTGATGTTTTTATCTGACGGCATCCATTACTGAGAACACATTTCTCCAGATCTGATGAAGACACACACATCTCCTGATCTCCGATGGACTGAGGGTGAACACTTCATCATGTCTGTGTGAGCTGCAGGGTTAAAGCACAGCTGTGGTCAGTCAGTGTCCAGCTGTCGTGTGTCTGAGCGTCAGGAGCAGCTGCAGTATCACACAGAGCACAGATTGTGAGCTCTTACTCGTGGTGTCCGTGCTGGCTGGCGATGTGCAGTGGCAGGAGCCCGGTGTTGGTGGCTCTGTTGGCGTCGGCGTGGTGTTTGAGCAGAAGCTTCACTGTTTGTGTGTGACCGTGTCTGCAGGCTTCAGTTAAAGCTGTGTTTCCGTCACACGTCTGAGCGTTCACACCAGCACCTGACGGACAGACACAACCATTAGTGTTTCTAAAGCCATCCCTAACTGAAATGATTTCTTGTTCTGTGTTTTATATCTACTGTAATTAGTTTTTAATTAGTCATCATCGTCGTCATTTATTTGTTCATGTCACAGTAAAATTTTAACTTCAGTTTTAAAACTCAATTAAAAAAACATTGATTGATTCAACAGGTCTGGCTAATTGCACGATGACTGAACAGCCTGAATTCTGCAAATGTAGGGACTTTTTTTTTTAATAAAATGAAAACTAAAAATGTTTCAAATCAGACGAGCCGATATTTGATTCACAATAGAACATACATAACATAACAAATGTTTAAACTGAGAAATTCTACAAGTTTATGTACTCAATGAGCTCATTTCAAATGTCCTGCCTTCTACAGGTCTCAGAATAGTTGTGACAGGGGCATGTTTATCATGTGGCATCTTCCCTTTTTTTTCATACGATCAGAGATGCTGCTTTTGAACTGAACGCTGATAACATGCTGAAGATCTCCTGCTCTTTAGCTCGGAGGAGAAAGTGTCTGTGATTTACAACAAGACCGTCAAATTCATCTGAACACAGACCACATGTCCACTTTGAAACAGTCCATTTTAAACGAGTCTTGGTCCACAGGACACAACGAGATCTTCTGGATCGTCTGTTATCATGATAGAGTTTAGTTGTCATCTGCAGATGTCTCGGAGGATTGTGTTCACCGACAGTGGTTTCTGGAAGTATTCCTGAGCCCATTTAGTAATGTCAATGACAGAATCATGTGATGAGTGATGAGTGTCGTCTGAGGACCTGAAGACCAGCTTCAGCCTTGTCCCTTACACACACAGATTCCTCCTGCTTCTCTGGGTCTGTAGATGAGGTGATGAGATCTGCAAAGCCTGTGCGATCTGATGTTGAAGTGCCTTGTGGCCAGGTGTGGTGACCCATACTTGGAAATTGTACTCTGTATTTAACCCATCCAAGTGCGCGCACACACACACACACCGTGAACACACAACCGTATCTGTGCCTTGCTCAAGGGTCTCACCTCAGTTTTCAGTTTAAACATTTGTTGTGTTCTCTATGTTATATTGTGATTATTGACTTGATATGAAAGTCTTTTAGTTTTCTTTTTATTCAAATCAACAAAACATTTCAAACTTTAAAGAATTCAGATTGTACATTTGTCCCTCACCGCTTGCAAAATGTGTAAAAAAGCATTAGTCTATCCAGATAAACACACATCCAGCTGTTGTTGGAGAATAGTTTATGACACAGCTCTTATTGCAAAACAACACAGTTTGGAGAGACGTTTCTAACACAGGATAGCAAAGCTGCTACTACTGCTGATGTTAACAGATGATCCCGAGTGATTGCATGTAAGAGAGAATCAGAGTACCGTTGTGGATCAGGTACTCCAGCGCCTCAGTGTGTCCGTGTCCAGCTGCTTCTATGGCGGGTGTGATGTCATCGGCGTCACGGGCATCTACAGCGGCGCGGGCCCTCAGGAGCGTCTCACAGAGCGCAGAGTTTCCTCGCCTCGCCGCCTCGTGCAGCGCCGCCCGGCCGCGATAACAGCGCTGATTCACCGCCGCGCCGAACGCCAGGAGCAGCTTCACCGCACCGATGCTCTCCACCTCACACGCTGAACACCACACACAGAACTGTTTCATAACAAGAAAATGAGCTAGGCCAGTGTGTTTCTTCATCGGGTCTGGAGTCTGTGTCTCAGTAATGGATGTGAATGGATGCTGTTAGAATCTGATAAAAACATCTGGAGAAGACAGAAGATCAAACTAATCCAGTCTATAAACCATCAAAACACTTCCTCCAATGAAAGTGTTCTGGTCTGAATCTGCACCGATGAAGCAGCGTTTACAAGACGAAATAAAACAGCTGATTTTTGATGTGAGAGAAGACAGGAGATGAATCATATTTGAGTTAAAAGCCTCCTAATGCTGGATTAGTTTGATCTTTTGTCTTCTCCAGATGTCTTTATCAGATTCTGACAGAACCCATTCACATCCATCACTGAGACACATTTCTCCAGATCTGATGAAGAAACAGAATAATCCTGATCTCAGATGGACTGAGAGTGAACACGTGTTCTTCTTGAACTAAACCGGGGTGAATATTGACGCTGTTACCTTTATAAAGAGGCGTCTGTTTGTTTTTGTTGCTGATGTCAGGGTCGGCTCCTGCTTCCAGAAGACTCCTCACACACTCCAGGTGAGGGCCGTGAAGGGCGAGCAGCAGCGGCGTCTGTTCCTGAAGCGTGCGTTTGTCCACACACACACCAGGATCTGTCTCACACACACACACAGCAGGTGACCAACACTGACTAACACAATTAAACTCTTAAGGGCCCTAAGAGCCAGAGCACACAAGCAAGTCAACTCGCTAGACAAGAATATTGAGAAATTCCTCAGAAAGATTGGTGTCTGATGTCTCTCAGCTCTCTCCAGGACAGGTGTGTGTCCGTGACTCTCACCTGTCAGCAGAGTCCTCACACAGAGCTCCTGACCCCGGTGAGCCGCTTCATGTAGATCCGTCCAGTCGTCTTCACTCACGCTCTGCACCTGTGCTCTTCTGACAGGTGATCAGGAGCATAGAGAATCAGTGTGTCTGTTATAGTGGAGGCCGGGGCTAGTCGTCACACGGTCTAACTTCAACACAAACGTCTGTATTCTCAAGCATTGCTTTTGTATGGTCTTAAACTGAAATAGTTTTTGTCAAATCTGTCATCCAGATTACATTTACGTAAATATACAATAAGAAGAATCAGCATGAAGACCGATCTGTGCTGTCAGGGGTCATTTTAAAGTCAAGTTGTCACATTTAGCTACTTTATCAATTCACAGCTACATTTCTGTTGGCCAAAAACGTTTCCATTGTATTTATGTCCACCTTTTTTCTATTTTATTAATTGTGTTTCATAATCTTTACATTTACCCCGTGATATGTATTTTAATACAATTTCCACTGTGACAACTTACCCCGTCGCACAGATGACCCTCTGTAGCGGTCTCAGTGTATACTACAGTGTGTGTTCACAGAGACATTTCAACAACTAGCCCCGGTCTCTCCAAGAACAGCTAAAGAGCACGCAGATACAAATCACACACCTGCTGTCAAGAACTGAACCCAGCTCACTTGAGATTGATCAGTTCTGCTACTGGATTAACCGCGACAGTAAACACACACACACACACACACACTCACTGTGGCGGGTCTGTCTCGTCCCGGCTCGCCGCTCCTCCGGGTGATGATGATGTTTTCCGCGGCGACGAGTTTCGTTTCGTGTCGCTCGATCGAAATAAAGCGATATATTCGGCGTAAGAGAATCGTGTCATCCTGTTATTGTCACACAGACAAAGACGCTCAAGCCGCGCGCCCCTGCGCGTGTGTGTGGACGCTAGTGAATGAACACACACACACACACACACACAGCTGTTCGCTGGGTTAATTTTAGGTTGGTCCTGACACGTGAGGGCTGGAGTTTACCTTATTTGACTACCCTCTCCGCCAGCTCAGATAATACTAGATAAGCTCGGAGAGGGATTACTGAGAAATGAGGGAGCGCGTTAATTGAGCAGCTCAGGGCTCTATTGTCATGGCCTGCACTCAGATGCCCGGGGCCTTTGTTTAGCTTCCTTACACGCTTTCCTCGGAAACAAACAGAGAAGTGCAGAGCTACAGGAGAACTGACCCTTCCAGTCGAGTGTGAGGGTCAGATTGTGTGACACCAGGTGTTTGTGTGTGTGTAACTGTCATGCATCAGATCAGGACAGTGCTGGTATTCAGCCTGTTTATCTCGTTCCAGAGATTTACCCAAACTGGTTTTGTGAATTTGCATGTTACGTGTTTATTAATAGGTCATGCAGCATTTATGACACTTGAGAACCTTCATGTCATCATAAATGCTGTGCTGTGTAAATGATCAAGACAAGAGGTGTTTTCACATGTTTTGTCACAACACACACCCACACACACATGCAGCTGTGGGCTCTGCTATTTGTGAGGATGTTTAGTCTGTCCTCACGTGAAATAAATGATTAAAAATTTAAATGAAGTTTATCTTAAGAAGGTAGAACTGCAGAAAGGTGTGTGTGTTTAGGGCTAATGTTAGCTCAATAGAAAAACAATAGAAGTCTATCGATGTCCTCACAAATATAGCAATAGTGTGTGTGTGTGTGTGTGTGTGTGTGTGTGTGTGATGTTCAGATCCTCCAGCTGATGCCTTTTATGGACATGCTCCAGTCTGTTCAGCTTCACTCATTAGAGCAGGACTGATGAAGGGGCAAGACTTTTTTCAGCACTGTTCCGTTTCTATTAAAACACATGGCTTGACAACTAAAACTCAAACAGGCCTCGGTCTGGATGTGAAACACTGACAGTACAGTTTATATTTTCTGCTTTGAGCTGTATTTACAGTCCAGTGTAGAGCAGGGACCGTCTCTAAACTATCTATTTTATACTGAGAGAGATGTGAAATGTTCTTTCTCTTTTGCTCACTAAGATTGCATATATTATTATTTGATGAATAGAAAGTTCCTTGATAAAGAAAAGGAAACAAACAAACACACAAAAACATCAGTCATCAGTGAGCAGCGCTGTGAACGTCTGTGAACACTGAACTGAAAGAGGAACAGCAGAGCGATGCAGAGACTGTCCGAGAGCTTCGTGAGGGCCTGTAGATGATCAGACGATGACTGACGAGATGACACCAGGCTCCGGAAGCTCCACAGAAGAGGAATATTCAGAAGAGGAGATTCTGAAGAAGAGAGAAGTGAAAGCTGGCCAGGTATGTCGCTTGACTTCAATCCTTTGGTCTTAAACAGAGAGACAGAACAACAAACCCTCAGTCAGTGTGTATTGATGAAATCTTCCATGCTGATGACCCGTTCAGCTAAAGATGATCTGAGACAAGTTTGTGTTGGGCAGCACTTACTAACACTCAGTAATAATGTAACTAGTGTAACTAATTATTAATACAATTTAAATAATAACATTACAGCTACTATAAACAATTTTATATTTATTATATGTATTTGTATGTTTATTTTGTGACAATTCCTAGTGATTTATATTTCCAAAATTCAATAATTGAAATCAAATTCAATTCAACACAGCTGGAAATACAGCCATTATTTTTATTTTTGTATTGAGAAAGAATGACAAAAACACTGATGTCACACGTACATAACTGTGTGTAATATATTAAAATCTTTGTCTTATGGTCTACAAGCCACAACACTTTTCGTTTGAAGAGGTGGCAAGGTACATTTCCTATATTGTGATTCACTTGCTTTAAAGAAGCAAATAAAATATAAGTTGGATAAAGATAATGAATCGTTTGGCCTGTACTGATATGGAGTTCATTTAGAGGGTTTTTGAAACATTAACCCTCGCTGGTGCAGATTTGCCATATGGTTTCTCGTTACTCTGAATTTTTGTTTTTAAACACAGTTAAATCTAACAGTTTTACTGTAAATTGAGAAAATATGAATGTTGCCATATGGCATCACTGTACCACAGTAGAGCTGAACTAATGTATTTCCCCATTGGGTTTCTTTATAGAGAGCAACATCCTTATTGAGTGTGTGTGTGTGAGAGAGAGAGAGTACAGGTTATGAAATGATTTGATGTATTCATTTAAGAATTTAGCATTTTTTAATTTTAAAATAAAATAAGAATAGAAAAACTGCTTCTTTGGCTATTTCCTATTGTGGTACACACACAAAAAAATTGGTATTTACACCACAAAAAATGCATATTTATATAAATATATATATATATATATATATATATATAAGTTAATCAAAGTAAGAATCATTGGACCGGTTTCCCGTACGGGGATTAAGCCTAGTCGTAGACTAAATGTGATTTTAAACCTGGATGTATTGAAGTAGCTTTCTCACACATGGATCACAATAGTCTCAGACTTGCACTAGTCTTGACTTAATGCACTAGTCTTGACAATCGGGTTTCTAGAAGTAGGATTAGACCTAATCCAGATCTAAACAAAGTCTTAAATTAAACCTGGTCAGAAGCAGGTTTAACCTCAGATTAACAAATGCTTGCCTCAAGGCTCACGTCCACAGCAGCAGAAAATGGATTACCTCGACTATTTCAACAACAATCAGAGACCACCACCAAGACCAGAAAGAGGGTTGCTGAAAGACAGGAGCAGGCCGCTAAATGATTTGCATTTTCTTTTCGTTTCCGTATGTCACAGGAAAATGCAACAGAAATAATCGGTTTGCTGCAGCCCAAGCTTTCGGGTGACTTAGTCAGGGACACCTCTATTTCTCCTTTCTTCCAAATATTAATCACCTAAAGGTTTTTGGCATCTGGAACCTTCTATCGTCTGTTTGTGTGGTGTAGGTGAATCAACAGTGTGCATAAGAGTACACAAAGTCTGCAAGCTAGATTTCTATGAATATGGGAACGTCCCTGGAGTCATTGGTTGTATCGACGGCTGCAACAGTCCCATCAAGTGTCCCTCTACAGCAGAAGCTGAGGAATTCAGAAATCATAAAACTGGTTTTCAATAAATGTACAAGGAGTGTGCACTCCCACAACGCATTTCTCCAGTATTGTTGCATGCTGGAAAGGTTCAACTCATGACTCAAGGATTTACCAGCACTTCTCATCTTAGTGCCTTGAGTGATACATAAATGATTGGTATCGTCAAGAAGCAGACGGAACACAAGAGGTAAGTATTAAACAGTGTCTTTATTTACAGTGCAGGTGGTGAATAAACAGAAAAGAAGAATCCTTTAAGACGGGAGTCAAACAGAAGTCGTTCAATTGATAATTGTAATAGTTCAATGATTCCTTTCTTTTATCTATCCACAGGAGACCAGGAGGGGAGGAGACAAGGAGAGACGATGAACAGCCACACACGTTTGGAGAAGCACACAGGAGCCTGAGAGAAACCCAGAGACTGCAGGGAGACGGGGAGAAGGTTCAGGTAAGTACACAGGTTAGTATCTCAAAGGATATGATCGTTAGAGAGGAGTCCACTTCATCCAAAGACGAGCTCGGACCAGGAGTGTTGTGTGGTGTGTGAACAGGTGATGGTGACAGGTGAAGCGGATGACTGAGCTTTGTGAAGGAGTGAGGGTGGAGCCTGGCGTGGTTTTGACTGGCATAGACGACACTGCTGCTGCTTCATGTCTCTCTCTTTCATAGACAACTCAAGATGAAGAATTTTCACTTTGACTTCATCTTCTTCTTTTAAGTATTGTAATTTACATCCAGGCAAGTGTCTCATGAATGGTCATGCTTTTCCCTCTTGACCTGCTGCTGGATTAGTGCCCCCCAAGTCCTGGGTCAAGATCAGGTCATCTTTGTATGGAACAAAAGTCTAGTATTACATTTGACTTCAGCAATAAAGGTCATGACATCATTTGTGTTACAAAACATGACTTGCATTTAATTAAGTAGGATGGGACAGCACATGTTACTGTAAACGAGACGCGTCCTATCCAACGAGTCTTTGAAAGATTGCTCATGCTCATCATCTGGAATCCCTTCCAGGGGTTGCTGACATTTGATAATCCCAGCCTCTGTGTCTGAAGGAACTGGGAGTCCCCCACCGTTCCTGAAACGCTCAATGTGTAGAAGCAGGTGGTTTCTTTTCAGGTTTATTTTATGTTTTTCCACAGGACCTTTACAAGACTCTGAAGAAGGAGATCCATATAATAATGTTTCCTTTTTACATTTCATTAATGAAAACATTTATAATTGACTGATTTGTAAGAAAGGGGCAACAATAAATCTTACCTGAACTTGTTGGGGTGTCCGTTTGGTGACTTTTTAATTATATTATAGTTAATTATATATGGAAAACCATGCTTTCTTCGTGTTTTCTGTACCTGAATCATGCCGTTTGCTTTCAATTACAGCATAGTTTGATACAATTTGTTTGAAAAGGGTCTCCTCAAATTCACTGAAGTTTCTTGGGCGTTTTCTTTAGCCTTTATCTATTTTTTTGGTCAAGTTTAGTGACTCCTGTTGTAATGAAGTACAGATATTCCATACCAGGTTTGACTTGTGTGAATGAAGTTATTTTATGCAGTAACCTTTAGAACATAACGGAGGGGAGATCTACCTGATCAAACACACCTGATGATCTGATGATTACAGACAGCTTGAGGACTCGACAACGCCGCGCAGTGGACTCGACCACGAACACTTCCGCTCAGTTACTATGACAACAGCGGGCGTCCTCGCGCAAGACTCGAGTTGTGTTTCCTGCGGTTTCCGAGCAACCGGAAGAGCGACAAACGGCGACGGGTCATACAGCATGGATTCCTCTTCGCCCGCGCTCCTGAAGCTGAGAGTCGAGAACAGAAAGAGAAACGTGTTCGTGACGCAGCTCGAGGAGCACAGGTACGTGTTCACGAGCGCTTTGACTCTCCTCCGTCACTCTCTGACGTCACTTACGCCTGTGCTTCTCCGCTGACAGAGAACAGAGCGATGAGCAGATAAAACACATCCCTGTCGTCACAGAGGTCAGTGTGTGAGAGTCCCTTCTATCTTGATCTGACCTTTGACCTAAGATAAGTTTTCTTCTTTAATTTTATGTACTCACACACACGTTTTTCCACAATATTCTGATTGTTTGAGCTGCACCTGTATAAACCTGACTGAGCCTGGTCACAGCACGGGTCTTGAGTGTATTCTGATGGCCTCTGCTGTGCTGGTGTGTGAGTGAGTGTCATGTGACCGCTCAGTCCTCCAGCGGGGTCCTGCTGACCGGCGTCCAGACGCTGCAGAGCACACTGGTCCTGCAGAAGAGAGGTGAGGTGGAGGCCCTGGAGGAGCAGCTGAAGGAGACACGGCAGGAGGTGAAGGAGAACATGAGAGTCCTCCAGAGGAGACGAGCCCAGCTCCAGCAGAGACAGACTGAGGTGACGCCCTCACAAACACCGCACACGTTTACCGACAACACGTGTGCAATTAAATTACTTACAAATATGAAAATGTTAACGACTACAAAGAGAGTTACATCGAAATATTTTCACACATCCCAGATTTCTGTCATTAAATGTTTCAGCGGCCTCATTATAAACTCTGTAGATTTCATTCTGAAAGTCTATATAGGTTTTGCTCCTGCAGAAAAGTTTTCAGATTCATAAAACCCTATGCACACCAGAACCTGCACAGAAAAGTAACCTGCATAGTAAGTTATCCATAAATACGGGTTTAAATAGTTCTCAGAGTAGAATTGATCTCGTTTCCACCAGCCAGACAGTATTTCTATTTATGGTGAACCTCTTTTAGTGATTTCAGTGAAAACAGATAGACCTTTAGTGAACTGACTGACTGGTGATTGACACTGACCAAGTGATTGAAGAAGGAAATCTTACAGTTTTATAAAGATGTATCCTTCAAATACAGTGCTATTTTTCATAATGTTGTGGAGATGCTTTCAGACAACATAAAGCTCTGTGTGTACTCACAATAACACTACTGTAAATATTTTTTTGGTTTATGTATATGCTTTATTTTTGAAGATTAACAGTTTTTCCCCAAGCCATTTTTACATGCCAGTGTTTCCTGACAGAATGCAAAGATTTTACAGCATCAAAGCTACTGAACTTTCTTGTGATGATTTTAAAGCTGTTAGTATCCTCCGAAACTTGTGATTTTGTGGTGGCTCTGCTTGAAAATCTTAATTCTAGTGCGGTATTCTGATAGCTTACATGATCCATCAAGAATGAGTGATGAGAGCATTATCACACAGACCAAACACAGGGCAGCAAAATTTGAGAAGTTTGTGGAGGAGAACGAGGTGAAACGCCGGCGAGCGCTGAAGAAGTTCCAGATGGAGAGACAGCAGAAAGAAGCGAAGGAAAAGGAGAAAGAAGAGCTCTCCAAACAACTCCAAGACTTACAAGCCAGGTAACCACCTCAGACACCCCTTCACAGACGTCTGCTGTTATGAGAACACAAGAAAATCCACTCGTAGACCAAAGCTAATCCCATGACTCTACTCAACAGGCGCCTGTGTTTACAAGAGCGAGTGAACAAATACAAGAAATTCGAGGAGTTTCTGCTGAAGACTCTGGACTCACTCCCAGACAGTAAGAGCATCTGAACACAGAGACTCTTCAGGCTCTTCTCTGGAGTCTCAGGGTGTTGTATTTGTTGTAGAGTATCTGGGCTTCGGGACAGACCTGGTGACACCGATTATCAGACGCTACGAGACGCTGAGCTTCAGCCGGCAGGACCTCCTGGAGCAGTTATCCCAGCTCATGGAGAAGATGAAGACTAGCCAGAGCCACCTGGAGGCCAGCACACAGCAGCACAGCACCTTCAGACTGGTGGGTGATGATGCATGACCAGGACACACGCATGACCTGGCTGAAGCGTAACGTGTTTCTGTTGTTGGAGCAGATGATGAATCAGGAGCTGTCGGAGCGGCAGACACAGCTGGATCAACTGAAGGAGACGAACAAACAGCTGGAGATGCAGCTGCACCTGCACCTGGGCCAATCCAGAGACCAGGTGTGCTGCAGACCCTCACCTGAGCGTTTCTTCATCAGATCCCATTTTATCTTACCACTAAGATCTATTATCTACAATAACAGCGGTTACATTTTGTCCAGCTGGTTATGAAGACAGGAATATAATCGCAGGAAAATCTGTTAGAACCTCTAAAACTACAGTCAAATGTTTGAGGCTGACTGCAGCTAGTTTAGGACTGACGCCCATCATTTACAATTTCCTTCTAAAGCTGCGAGTTACGAGCTACACTCAGCCTGAAGATGTTTTGTGAACGTGTGCCTAGGTTTGTAAAAATGTGTCTCAGTAATGGATGTGAATGGGTGCTGTCAGAATGAGTCTGATAAAAACATCAGAATCATCCAAAGCACTCCAGTCCAGCAGTTAACATCAGGAGAAGACAGATTCATCAAGGTGTGTTAACATGCTAACTGAGGTGTGTGTTTGTCAGGTGGAGGAGCTTGGGAGCATCTTGATCACGGTGAAGAGCCTGGCGGAGCAGTGTCTCCTGGGTCACTACGGAGCGCTGGACCTCATGGACACACACACCATGATGGACATGATCAAGGTGATTCATCAGAGATGTCCTGCAGCACGTGACCACAAGCTCAGTCAACATGCTCTTCTGTCTTTAAAGGAATTCATCACGGAGAAAGCTGACCTGGAGAGAAGAGCCATGAGACTGATGGACAGCAGCGCTGGGACGGTGAAGAGAACCACACCCAAGAAGAAGAAGAAGAGCGGGAGCGCTCTCCAGACGCTTCAACGCACCTCCAGAGCCTCAAACTGACACGCGCCAGCATCACACACACACTCATCAGACACTTCTGTTCAAATGGTTTTATTTCTCAACACTGGTTTATCCGTAACTCTGTCAAATCATTTCAAGAAGGTGATTTAATAAAGTGATGTTTCAGTTGAATCACTCCGAAGCTCATTTCTACAAGTTCACAATCAATCTCAAAGACATGACAGAGAGTACATGCTTCGGCTGAAAAGCCCTGGTAAAAAAATAGATTAACACGAGTCATTAAAATGGAGGGAAATTAAATCCTATTCGAGGTTGTTGTTTTTTTTTTCACTTTCAACTTATATGTGCAACAGTTCTTTAGTTCATTGTAATTTATCAGGTCTGTGTTCACGCTAGATGTTTAATGGCAATCATTTACAGATGAAGCATGCGTACTGAGGATAGAAACCACTACAGAAAAGTCAAACATTATGGAAAGTGTCATTGCATCATGAAGTCTGAGGATCGGTGTTATTGACTGTGTTCTGTCACAAAGCTTTAAGCGTGGCCAGCGCCGAGTCGGACAGGGTGGGCGGCAGCTGCAGTTTACCCATCTGTGTGGGGTATCTGGTCTTCATCTGTGTGGTGAACACCGGCTTACAGAGGAGTTGCTTCAGCTGCTTCTTCAGGCTCCGGATGAGCTTCTGCTGCTCGCGGTCCTCCTCCTCGCTCTTACTGCCTCCTGAAACACAGAAGAGAGCACATGAGATCCGGCTGGGAGCCTGAGGGAGAGAAGCAGCCGAGCTCGTACCCATCAGCAGCTCATCGTCCACGTCGATCTCCAGCGCCTCCGATGCCTGCCGGACCCACGAGTTGTGCTGCTTCTCACGGCCGTGGAAGTACTCCATCTTCTCGATCTTCCTGGCCAGAGTCACACGCTCCTGCACAGCACAGAATGAACACCACTGAGACACAGACTTTGAGCTCATGTGAAGCTGACATTATATATATTTGAAGAAACGGCGTAAGACAAAGAAGGACCTATGAAAACAAAACAAAAGGGTGTGCACAGATAAATCAAGACTAAACACTAGAAGAACATTTCAAATTAGATTTTATGTTGACTCTAATAGATTGTGTGTATATCCCAGCCTTTACTGAAACACAGTCGTGACTTCCTCCACAGTGAGGTTCACACTGACAGAGTTTGACCTCGTCTCTTCAGACGCTGGAGCTCTGGGTCAGACTAACCCTCAGGGCGGTGGGCTCTGGTTCTCAGATCTGATATACAGTTGTGTTCAAAATTATTCAACCCCCACTGAAATTGAGTGTTTTGGCCAGTTTGACATTGATTTTGATCATT
>JAUCMU010000033.1:16285265-16295973 GCA_032275025.1 Enteromius treurensis
CCTTTGACCTCATGATTCTCATTTGCTCTGACATGCATTGTGAGCTGTAAGGTCTTATATAGACAGGTGTGTGGCTTCCCTAATCAAGTCCAATCAGTATAATCAAACACAGCTGGACTCAAATGATAGTAGATACTATTTAATCAGACTATTTAAAAGTTGATCAGAACATAGTTAAATCATGAGGAGCCGAATTCCTAGACAAAGAGGCCCAAGACAACATGGATATGCCACTGACTCTGTATCATCCTTCAGCCGACGCTCAAGATGTCACTTCATATGACTACTGAGCCTCCAGCCTATCAACAATCTTGGGGAAACCCTTTTTGCAACAAGGACCACAAAGGGAACCCCTAAACAGCAAAGCAAGAATCCTCCCGATTCTATTTCTAAAAATGAAAGCAGCTGAGAGCTACCAATGTTCTACAATAGTTAAATGTCTCAAATTATGGGGTGCGAAACATCCCGACTTGAAAGCAGCACCAGCTTTAATTAGCTCCTGTCACAACCATATTTCACATTCGCTAAATAAAGGAAGTAATCTCCGATTTCCGGTAATAAATCTTGTGTAATATTTGCTAGAGACTTTCTGGCCACAATCTTTGCAGAAGATGCCTAGACTTGCTAAGAAAACTGTAAAAAAAAGCCATCCTTGTAAATCTGAATTCTGGGTCTTCACAAGGAGGTGGAAAGTGTTAATGTAGAGTTGTGGATCTCAGATCTCGGCCTGCATACTAAGAGTAGTTACATTAAGATCGAAAAGGCACATCGCAAGCTGGTCCTAAAACTGGGTGCCAAGGATAGGCAACGGATGCTGATTTTCCGATTCCGTAACCATGGAGACAAACAGAGGGTTCTCGATGCCAGCAATAGGCCATCAGCGGACGGAGATTTGTGTAATGACGACAGCAAGGTGTCATTCAGGTTTTTTTGGCTTCAGTGATTTGGAGGCGTAAAGAATTCCATGTAGTCAAGCAGAGACTTCGAGACATGGATGCTCACTATGTGATGCTGTGTCCAGCCAAGCTATTAGTCAGTATGGGAAGTGCTTCTAAAGTCTTTGAGAGCTAGGCTGCTGTCTCACAGTACTTAGACAAGAACAGCTTGAACTCCAGCACTTCTTTTACTGTATGCCTGCTATGTAATGTTAGTGACATGAGTTAAAGTTTGCATACTTGATCAACTATCAGGTATGCATTTTGGGTGTGTATTATGTTTCCGTTGCTACTGGAGAATCAGCGAGAGACTGACCTGTTTTTAAGATTAAGAATTTTCCCCAAGGTGCAGGGAAACAGCCCCTTTTTTTCCTTTTTTTTAATTTTTCTTGTCCTGTTATTTTTGTGTGCCTTCCGGAATGGGGGGAATGAACTGTCACACCTATTTTTGTAATGAAAGAATGCACACACCTGTCATACTGAGCTGAATGGCTCTGCGAAGGTCAGCCTCTTCGTCCTCCACCTCCATGTCCTGTCTGCTGAGAGCCAGAGCCTTCCTCAGCTCCTCCTCATCCTCATCCAGCAGAACTTCATCTGCAGGGTGTCCGGGGTCTGACACCTGCTGCACTGACATCCTGATCAACGGCACACGCTCAAACCCATTAGTGTGTGCATCACATGATTCACTTCCTCCGTCTCATGCATTGAAATCATTTGATGCACAAGCAGCCATGGATTACTGCTCATGGATTCAACCTCCCTGTTGTACTAAAATTATCGATACTACATTTTTGTTATGGGTCACATTGATATTTCCATGGAATTTGCCAAAAAAACACTACGAAAAACACAAAGCACATGTTTTCACATAAAACCCCTATTGTAGCAAGTCTGAGACTAAAAGCTAAAATGTGAAATATATAACTGCTATTTTGTTTAGATTATCTGCACAGACACAAACTACTGAGGTGCAAATGACTACAAATAAAACATAAAGGGTTAGTTAACCCAAAAATGTTTATTCTGTCATTAATTTCTTACCCTTGTGTCGTTCTAAACCCATAAGACCTTTTATTCATCCTCAGAACACAAATGAAGATATTTTTGATTATATCAGACCCTCCATAGAGAGCAATATAACTGATCCAGAAACAATGGTAAAAAAGTCCATGTGACATGAGTGGATGAACTACAGTTTTGCGATGATAGGAGAATACTTTTTTTGCGCTAGGAAAACAAAAATAACACCATATACTCAACCATTCTTCTCCAATGACTAACGTCTTCTGCCATTTTAGAAAACATTACTGCGTAAGCGAGCGCTTTCTTCTAGGCGTAAATAGCCGCAGATTACGTACATGTACATGCTTTCACCCAGAGGTAAACGAAGCTGATTACGTCTAATACATTAAAGCGCCCCTATTACAGTACGCCATTTTAAAGGTGGCTAATATTGCTTCATGAGTCTCTTAAAAAAGGTTTACATGTATGCAAGGTTCAAAAACACTTTAGTTTTCTCCAATAATAGATTTAATTTTACCCCGTTTCTAAATGATTGGTAAACGACTCGTGTGAAGCAGTTCGAAGAATTGGTCTGTCTAAACCCCGCCCTCCTGTGAGCTCTCACTGCTGTGATTGGTCAGATGGCACAGTCCTTTATGATTGGTCTACCGCTACAGCGTGTGTCGGAGAACGAAACCCCCGTTACCATAACTGAATGACAGCAGGATACAGCGTCTTCTTGACATGATGTCATTCACGTGGGAATTGTACTGTTTGGGGGCGGGGCAAGTTGTTCCCAACATAGAATGTGGGCGGACATTATGCAAATATGTTACTTTGTGACGTGTGGCCATAACAGAGAAAGATTCAAATTGTGAATGTGAGCCGACTCTTTTTTTGATAGACAATAACTTTATTTATGGTGCACTGTCGGCGTCACAACTTTGCAGATAGTTTATGTTAACATACAGCTACATGACACACTGCATGAACGATCATGTTTGAAAAAGCATAATAGGGGCACTTTAAAGCTTGTGTATACGGTGCGTTGAGATACAATAAAATGGTGGAAGACGTAAGTCAGGGGAGAAGCGTAAATTGTTATTTTTGTTTTATTTGCTTTAAAAAGTATTCTCATAGCATCAGAAAAGTGAGGTTACGCCACTGTTGTCACATGGACTGTTTTACCAGTGCTTTTAGTATGTTTCTGGATCTGAAACCTTTCAGTTGTGTTGGGTTTCAGGAGGGTCTATCTTCATTTGTGTCCAGAAGATAATTGGAGGTCCTATGGGTTTGGACCGACAGGGTCTTATGGGTTTCATTTATGACAAAATGTTTATTTTTGGGTGAACTAACCCTATTAATCACATCTAGCATTGTTGGTAATTGGTGTAAATACTTCATACTGTGTGTATGTTTATGTAAATTACCTCATAAACTTAGTTTCAGTATGAAAGCGATTGCCATTTCCAACCACTAGGTGGTAGTGTTGTTATAAAGTTTCAATGTTATTAATGTAGTTTGTTTCCTTGAAAATATTTAACATTTATTAATTTAATAAGAAATGAAGTATTTCATGTGAATGTCTTTGCAGTAATATCTTTGAAACTATTACTTAATCTACCTCTTTTTAAGTATGTAACCCTCAAACCACTCATTCCCTGAGTCGGATGATGTGATTAGAGAGACCAATAGACTTTGAGTGTAACTAAACAAATGCACATTAGCTTCCACTACGTTTCAGTAGCTTAAGTAGTCAGCACTCAGACCAGTTTTATTGTAACTTTTCCCCGAAGGAGGTTTCAGAAGCACTTACACATCTGAACAACCATTTAGGTGAATAAGGAGATTTAAAGGTGATTGTAGCCCTCTTGGAAAATGGCAGAAGGCCTGCTAACGAAACACAGGATCTGGGGTTATACCGTGGTCTTCACACATATGGGATCCAGTTAGATCACCACATATGGAACCCAACTAGTTCTACCAGTTTTCATGAACTCATCACTCCGCCACATCTGGCTGCTGAGGAGAATAAGGAGTTTAACAGGATCTACAGTATAGATTCTCTGGAACGGTTATACCAAGCCAACACGAACCGGGGCCTGACGGTGCCTCTACCTGTTTGAGATGAGAACACAGGAAGATACCGGCTCCACACAAAGGCTATAGAATCTAACAAAACATCTTGAGGGTTGCCCAGCCTGCAGCTCTACAAGTATCTGTCAGCGAGGTGCACAAGCCAGCGCACAGGAGGACGCAACACTTCTAGTAAAGTGGGTTTGCAACCACAACGGGCAGGGCACGCCCTGTGCCTGATAAGCCAAGGTGATAGTATCCCGGTCCAAGTGGGCCAGTAAGGTGCCACAAGGCAGGACCGGCTCCTCGTCCCCATTGATCTTGCACAAAGTCGGAGTGATGAGGCTCACTTGGGGAAACGCATACTTGCAAAGGTCCCGTGGCCAGATGTGTGCAGTGCATCCCTGCCGACTGTTCCTTTGGTCAGGGAGTAAAACAACTGGCAATGAGAAGAATCTGAAGACGCACAGACCTACCTGAGCAGCTCAAAAATGTCTCCAAATCAGATGGACAGTCTGGGGATGGAGTCTCCATTCTCTGTAGAGTAGGTCAGTGTTACTCTGACCCGGTGATTGCCTGTTTGCCACGTCCACCTCAGGTCTCTGCCATGGAGCCAATGTTGAAGAGGTCTCTCATGAAGCAGCCCTAGTGGTGTGACTGCCGTTGCAGCTGCCATTTGTCCCAGGATGCACAAACTGTTTCAGTGGGATGGTAGTCCTGCTCTTGAACATATTAATGCAACCTGATTATGTTTAACACCGACTGACCACGTTCCATGAGGCGTGTTGTCTGTGTTCAAACAACTGATTCCGAGACTGAGCTAGTATGAGCCAGTCACTAAGGTAGTTGAGAAAGGCTCCAAAAAGTCAGGCACCAACAGAACCACCAGTGTACCTGCAGTGGGGCAGCGAAGAGGAACGCAGGGAACTGAGCCTGGGTGTCCTTTCTGGGGGAGGAAGTGGTGCATTCACCATCTCCCAAAGAGCAGCTCCGTCCAACTCTGGGTCGGCCTGTCTCAGGGCCTCTTGCTCTATCTTTTGCCACCAGGTTTTTGAAAGGATGAGCATCATAGGAGAATTCCTCTACATCACCATAAGACCAGTCCGGCGACTGGCAGAAGTAGAACCCTAGATCTAGGCAGAGGCACATACGGCCTGCGAGAGCTTCCCAAGAGAGTGCTTTGAACTCAATGACTCACTTGTAGTCAGAGAAGTCAAGAGCTGAATGACGTAACGGCTCTTCTCTGAACCAAAAAGCAAAGTATGCATTGCACCTGCTGCCTACTTCTACTCACACTCAGCTCAGCTCCAACTGGACGTAATTATCCCAAATGTGCATTGTCTCATTTAGTTATACTCTAAGTGGATTGATCTAAGATCCCAATTTGTCAGTCGTCATATGAGTGACCAACTAAAAGGGAGGTGAACGCGGTGTTGTTCTGCATGTTGTGGGATGACGGTCAGTGCACCTCTGGGCCTCGTCCTCTCCGATCAGCTTGGGCCGCTGCTGCTGCTCAACCCGCATGATCCGCAAAATCTGATCGGCTTCACAGTCTGGTAGGTTCCCCCGGATCACAAATATGGAATAACCTGCAGAGCACAGCTGAGCTCAATTTCCAGCATTATCACTGTTACATTCATGTGGATGCACGATGAATAGTGTTTTACCTTCCTGCTGTAGCTGCGCTAAGAAAAGAGCCAAGTACGTGTCTGATATGAGCTCTGGTCCAGTCAACAGCGAGTTCAGATTAAACCACTAGGTTAAAAGAGAGAAACGGCCAGTAAACTTCAACATCATCTTACACCGACTCTGCGGGTAAAATACATACCTGCTGTCCAAGCTTACGCACCGTAAACCAGTGCTCCTTATAGTTACATATAAAGGCCTTCTCATGTCTGAAAGCGAACATAAAGAGGATGAACGGTCACACAGTGGATAAAAGGACTAAAGACAAATTTCTCAGAAAGACTCACATGGGATCGATCTGTAACTGCTGGTACTCTCTGCTGTTGAAGAGAACGATCTCTAAACCCCAAACCCCTAGAGCGTTACTGATCACCTGCAAAACAGAGCACATCCACTCAAAACAGAGCACATGTGTAATGTGTATTTGGCATACTGTCCAAGGGCTACGAGCTCTAAACCCAGAGTACCCCCCCCTACAGGTTAGGAGCAGGGCTGGTGGGGCAACTCTGAACAGAGGTAACGCCTGTTTCACACATACTCTGTTTGCAGTGCATTGGAAAAAATGAACAAGGATTGATATGGAAATGTAGTAGTTTCACAATGGATATATATAATTAAAGTTTATATTGTTTCACAGGCGTTTTGGCTTGGTTTAAAACAAAGAAAAGTGCACATTTACATTAGCAAGGCAACATATGACCTTGTCCTGTGGAGGTAGAAAAACAAAGTCCGTTAAGACCCACGGGATTGTTTGTAATAGAGGACTAGACTAAATGTTAAATGCACGAGAGGCGACTGTTTCCGTCTATGGCAAGTTTTAATAAAAAGAAAAAGCCAAAGCCAAACATAATAAAAGAAGGCTACGTACTGTGCTTAAATGCGTTTCCACTTTCTTGAGCAACACAATATAGAAATGTAATAGCCAAATGCATTGTTTATATTGCGTTTAAAAGATTGTGTAACTGTGCTGTGATAAAAGAGGATCAAAATGCTGAAAAAGCACTTTCAGTACAGGCTAACAACGCTTGGATTTGAAATATAAATCATGGATAAATGCTGTGTTTGTGGTAAACAGCCGCAGATCAGGAGCGGATTGCAAACGCATCCATGAGATCAACGAATCTGTGCTGCTTCTGCACATGGACCACACGGAGCATGTGTAAGTCAGCTGTGTATATATACACACACCTCTTCTCTTCTTAACTGGGCTGATTACTCCTCACGTCTTCATTTAGGATAATTATCCTGAACTTTGCTAATAAAACATTAAATGGTGAGATTTTTGCAGGGACATCATCACCTAATTAGAAGCAAGTCAAGTTAAGTTGTGTCATGTTAAAGAGACTGCTCAACAGACATTTAGAAACCGCAACAGCTTTATTTTATATCAGACACTTTGCATTTTACGGCACTATAAGTGTTTCAGGTTCTGAAAAGTTGGACACACATTAGTGGTCTCTATCATCACATCAGATATAAGTGCTCAACTCACCTGAATGGAGAAGAAGCCGCTGTCATCCATGTTTCCCGACGGTTGCTAAAGATTGTAAAACACAAGCAAGTTACAACTATGATCACGTATAACAGTGATGGCTGTTTGAAACGAGGAGCACCTGCAGAAAGGTCCTGTACTCCTCCGTCTGCACGCCTCCTTCAGCCATGCGCATGCGCTCCTCCTCATCCAGCTGCTGCGCGATGGACGACAGCTCCACCGGACTGAAGTACTCTCCCTGCAGGAGGTTGTTCAAGCAGTGCTGCGCACACAGAGAGCCCTCTTGCTGGAAGACACAGAGACCATGCCACTTCAGTTTTCACTAACCTTGCAACATTTATTTTCTTATATGCACACACACAAACAAATTATGCATCATTATCAATGCATCACCCCTTCCCCAGCCTGGACATATACAAACAGTAAAACGTAAATACAACGTTTACGTTACAATACATTGCACTGAGGTAACAGAATAACCCAATCTTGAGAAACTGTCTGACGTTGTTATCTGATATCTGGTTTGTGTATGTAGACTAAAGTTCCTCAATAGGGTTCACCTTTAATCATTAGTTCTTTTCACTTGATATGTATAATAAAATGAGTACTGGGTCTGGTTCCTAGTTTACATTAAAAGGTTGATACCAGAATCAACAGAAAATCAAACTACGAGCCTCCCCTGATTAGAGAATATATTCGATTATATGAGGGATAATCTAGTATTGGCTGATTGTTTACCAGTATCCTCCTAACCACTTTGGTTCAGTCTCTTGCTCTCAATCCTCTCTGATCACCTTTGTAGAGGGGGAATAGCTGCTAGTAATCTTTCATAACAATATTAGCTCGTTACAGTACTCACCATAGCTACTTCAGTCCTTGATCTTACAGTGAAACCCCTCGTAATAACGGATCATTACTGTATCATCGTGACACTGTAAGCGCTAGTCTGGACTACAGTATTAGTCATGTGACTATCATTCATTCAGTGCCACGGTGTATAAAAAGGTACACGGTAACGTTAGATGTTTGAAAACATAGTTACTGTGCTTTTGATAGGAAAACAACCAGCAACAGAGCATGTGAATAATTAAAGTGATACACACTGTGACCGTAAACAAACATATCAGTCCATTTTTTTGATTGTTGACAGTCGACTAAAGTCCAAGAACCCTTATATAAACCCGACTGAACCCACTCGTGTAAAGATACGTTGACACAAACACAAACATCTGATTTATGAGTGATGCACATGTGAGAAATAGAAATATATGTCATCTATATAATTCAACAAAACGCGACCCTTACTTTTTCGTGGAAAATAGACTCCATGTTTGAAAGTGTGAATGACGGAACAGGCGGAAACAACGACACGTCAAAACATGTCAAACTAAAAGTCACCCAAAATAAAAACTCACGTCAAATGAAGCCGATGAAACAAAGACAAGTATAGATTAGGATTGTACAGCTCTTGTTTAATTGTTGTGTTTTATTGAATATTAAATAATTATAAAATTACGACTGACTATATCTTATTGTACAGTGTTTTCAAACCGTTCTGGAGCCTCTCAAGAGGTGGACTGTTATTAAAAGTCCATGACAATTAAACAACATTTGTTTTTACGATGTAATTGCGACGTCAGATACGTTCAAACAAAAATAAAACAAAAATAAAAAGAAAGATTGGAGCAGTATCGAGACATTTACTGCATAAAACATAACATACTGCTTAACACAATTACGAATAGAGAATGCACACCGGATGTGCTTTTTAAATTAAATTTATGAACTTTCTGTAAATTGAATTCTAAGTAATTTTGTTGTAATAGAACAAAAAATGATTTATTTTGTACATGCTACTTATATACTTAAATTTGATAAAAAAAAATACAAGGTTTAAATCATTGACATGTAAATATAACAAACAGTATGCTAGAACTAGTATTTTAGTTCATATTAGCCTACTCTTGCCAAGCTCTGATTTCTGAGAGAGGCACAAAGCGACTGATTAATGCTCGTTTTGTTCATAAAGGTCACAATAATTTACTTCACACAATTATAGCAACTTTAGATGTGTATGTTATCCAGCAAACACAAGGAGTGACTTTGCTGCAGTGAATATTATGTATAATTCGTTTTGAAGCAGTGCCTTTCTAAATAAGAAATTTGGCTTTGGGCACACGCCTAGAGCTATATTCTTCTGATCTAACAAGGGCCACATAATTAACACTTACGTCAGAAACCATTGTTTCTTGACAGACTGCTTAGAGACACAGATGTCAATCATGTGAACAACATCTGAATCCACGTAACGTAAAATAATAGGTGCATTGCATTTGAAGCGGTGTTGCAGCGACTGATCTGTGAATGACATCAAGTCCAACACATCTAATGCATTGCAGCTTAAATTAAAGATAATTCAGTTAGATGATTATCATTTATTGTTATATGAGGTCTTTTATATTCATTTTTTTGTGATTTATTTTGCAGTTAAATAAAAGGGGCTCCTTATACCTTCCTCATTTGCTCCATATTTATTCGTATGTTTGCAGTCCTGTGCCAGTTTGTAATCGTATGCTACCCGGTTGTGTCCTGATTCTGCCTTGTCTTGTTGTGCCTTCCTGCTTTTCCTCAACGGGGTAGTTTTTGTAGTTTGTTTTGTTTTATTTTAATTAAAAACGCCCTTCTCTCCTGAGTCCTCACTTCATCCTTCCGTCCGATCCCAGACAAACATACAGTACCCTTACTCCGGACATAATGTAAGACTTTTTGAAGACTGTTACCCTAGGATAGAGACCAGTCGGCACGGGACAAGTTTTAATGAGTAAATGTGCATAAGCAACAAGAACGACTAAAATAAAAGGAAAAACTATTTACAGGCGCAAGTTCGGAAGTTAATTATCGCATGGCTCATGTGCGAAACTATATTCTGCAGGCCCAAAGTGAGGCAAAATGTCTGAAGAGCATGACACAGGTGGTACGCTTAGTGTTACGGACAGTGCCGGCCCGAAGATTTGTGGGGCCCTAGGTGAGATAAAAAAATTGGGCCCACTGGTGTAAAAACAGGGAGAAGAAAGCACAAAAAAGACAATTTCAAGATATACCTCTATATGCTGTTGAATAAACAGGGAGGAAGCACAATCTGAGTGGGTCGCACAAAACATCAAAACTTTGACAACAGTTATGGATATGCAACTTATGAAACATATCAAGCTTAATATTCGTATAGGTACTCCATATACTACTTTAATGATCTGTCATTAGTCCTGTCCCGCCTGCACTGCAACCCAGTTATAATGGGGCTTAACTACCTTACATCAAATAAATGTCACTTCCTGATATTTTTGTGATGTAAATGTGATAATCTACTAAAACATTTATAACCGATTATTTTACACAATTCCATTTATTTGTTTTTACCATGGTTTACCTATTATAATCATGTTTTGTGATAGTATAATCATGGTTAATTTTAGTAAGGAATATTTTCATATTTTATATACTTTTATATATTTTACGG
>JAUCMU010000033.1:16348598-16371485 GCA_032275025.1 Enteromius treurensis
TTTTTTTCTGTTAGGAAGATAACAGACCATTTAAATCTCCTTTGTACATTTAGATATGCTTATAAATAAAGAACAAGTCATTTATAGCTGTATTTATAAACCGCTTACTAATGACTATTAATGTTGGAACAATGCTTTATAAAGGATGAGTTGACTATTTACTAATGCTTAACTAATGATTCATAGCATGAACTTATTATAAAGTGTTACCGTATTTTCTTTTAAATCATTGTTAATTTTTGTAAAGTAGTTATAATAAACAGTATATTATACAGTCAGCTGACCAATATTATAAAATAAACTGAAATATTACTGATAAGCCATGTGTAATCCTATAGTAATAATTGCTATGTATTATCTTTAGTCTACTACACATCTCTCAGCATTAATGTGTTACAGAATATCGTGAAAGAAAAAAAAAATACATCTGGTTTTAATCTAATATTCAAATGCTACAAAAATCACAATAAGACTTTACAAGCAGTTTCTTTTTCTATCCATAGAATTTTAAATGTTGTTGGAACATTATAAAGATCATGGAAATGTTCATATAAATCATGCTTGATTAAAAAGACACTCTTGTGCACATTTGTGTGCTAAACAGTTTAGGTGCTGTGTGAAATCTGAAACACAATGAGTTGATCAAAGGTCGGACTGCAGTGCATGTGTAAAGAAAGCAGTATAATACATTAAATACTTTAATAATGAACAGGAGAGAGTGTGATCCTCCAGGAGTCCTCTGGAAGGCGCTGTCTGTCTGCGCTTCAGTCGTCTCACTAGAATCTAGAGCCCCTCACACACACACACACACACACACACACACAGTCAAATCACTAGCGCATGGAGTTTACATGCTTTATAAGTGTCAAATCAAAAATTATTTTACTGGTGGTTGTAGGACACTGTAGTTTACTTATTTAAGCAAAAACAGCAAAAATAAAGTAAACCGTGACATATAATCACCAAAATTCTACAACCAATGGACTACTAGATCAAAAATGACCTGAGCATGCTTTGCTTAAGTGTTTTCTTTAATGGCTAATGTGACCTTTTTCCACCACAAACTGAACAAAATGAAGCACTGCTTGATAATTGGTTGAGCTATGGTATTATCTAATAGTGTTCTTAAATTTAACATCTGACAGTTATTCAACCCAATTCATTACATGCCTTTCTATCAAAGTTATCTGACATTACCAAGATGGATTTGTTCTGACAGTTTAACTTCAGAGTTCTGGAGTGATTAACTGTGACGTAATGTGCAGAAATGTTGAAGGTGTCTGAATAATCTTTGGCTCCACTGCAGTGGGTGAACTTTCTGAGTTCAGAGTAAAGTGTTTATTAATGGTAATGAGCGTACAGTCACAGGTAATGTGGCTATGTTTCCTGTACCTGTCCTGCTGCAGCAGGTGGACGCGGCGCTTTGTTTTCACATCATTAATCATCCCTGAAGCCGCACTTGAGCCTGTAATGATACGCACCGCACAATTGCCTTTCTTTGCACGGCTGCCAAATTGGAGGTGAGTGTCCGTAGCCAGACAGCGCTCCCATGTCCCCCGACTGTCTCATCATTTAGCTATTTATCCATCTCGGCCTCGACCGCCACCGCTTTCCCAGGAGGCCGCGGATTGTGCGGTCTTGGGTGGGGGGGTCGCGGGATCAGATTTGCTGCTCAGGGTTTTTGCCTTTGATTGTGTGCCTATAAGTTTGGGATTAAAGACAAATTTCCCACAGGGCAGTGCGGGATTTGCTGCTGCCGTTTAACTGTTTAACCTGGCTTACTCTGCTAGGAGGGGGCGAGTAGGTCGAATCCTCCGAGACCTGGGTGGGTTGAACCGGAGCCAGTCGGCGTCGATAAGAGCGGGTTGCGTGGGCTATCGGATCAACACCCCCCAAATCTGTACAAACAGAGCGTCTCCCTCGAGAGCGGCTTGATACAGTCACATCTAAAGATCACGTGCTGTTTCCTTCAGTAGTGCCGTTAAAAAATGCTGGGTTAAATACAACCCAGTGCTGGGTAAAATCTGGATGAACCAGTGATTGGGTTACGTCTTAGAAGGCTGGGTTAAATATTTAAAAAAATGTATATATATAAAAAAGCTGGGTTTATCCATACTGGGTTGTATTTAGTAGTATAATAAGTATGTTGGGATGTACTTACACACTCTAAAAAATGCTGGGTTAAATACAACTGGGTGAAATATGGATAAACCCAGTTATTGGGTTGTTTTTTCCCAGCCGTTAGGTTAAATGATTCACCTAGCCTTCTGGGTAGTAACCCAACCACTGGGTCAAAACAGCACAGTTGCTGGATTTGTCATTATTTTACCCCGTGCTGTATTTTATTGAACTCAGACATTCTACTGACTATAAGTCACTTTACAGTCTAAAAAATTTGATTAAAATAAAGTATGAGCAGATATTGAGCAGACAGTCCTACACAGTCTTACAACCAATTTGTACGTATTTTATGATGTGGCTGATTTTTACGAATTCCCACAACCTCATGTGATTTTGTAAAGTTTGTGTAAACTCCAGTGATGGATAGGTTTAGGGGCGGGGTTAGGTGTGAGTAATTTGTACAAGTTCATAAAAATTGTATGAATTTGAGGTTGTATGAATTCAAAATGAATTAACTGTTTTGTAAAATATGAACTAATTGCCATGAGATTAGGTTGGACAGTCAACTAGTACTGTAATGATTGCTTGTTGACATGGAGTAGCAAAGTTACTTATCCACCTTATTCCTAAATGTGAAAGTAAGTCTATGTGCAAGACTTCCAGTTCATTAGCCGCTGAAGGGAAATAACAAGAATAATAACATCATGCCATTAACCGCAAAACTGTTTGTGCTACAAAACTTAAGATAATACCCTAAAATAAAACGGCAAGAGACGCCAATTTGCAATATCAAGCAGCTAAAAATGGCTGAAAGCAAATAAGACTGGAAGCAAGACCCATAAATGTTCCAAATGGGCACTCCCATTTTTACATGAAAAAAAAGGTGGATATTCGGCAGAAAGTCTGAAGTGTCTAGAACTAAAAAGCACATAACAAAATGTCTGTTTTTTCCCTCCCAGGTCTCTGGAGGGCGAATCTTAACACTCGACTGTGAGGACACAAATTTACTAAAGACAATAAGCAGACTTCATTAACCCGGTTGAGGGTGATGAAGCAACCGATGTGTCTGGAAAAGCAGCTTAGCAGTAGGGACACTGCACCGGCGGGATGAGTGAGGCTTTCAGGATCAGCAGGTGCATCTCTGTTCTGTCAAACACAGTCCGAGCAGATTACACAGATCTGAGGGAGTTTAGCCGCCCGTGGCTGCCTCCTCTCGCTCCACAAACACAAGCCTCAGGTGTGTTACTGGAGAACGGCCAGAGCTTTGATCGGTCTCCAGCGACGGATGCGGCCAGGACACATACTCACGACAGGTGCAGACGAACACTGTCAGTGCTATGACACATGCATACAAGAAGACAGACGTGGAGAGGTGAATCTCCTGGGATTCTCAGAATATACGGCACAACGCTATTGATCTTTAATTAAAGCCGCTCTTAACTGCAGCTGAGTGGACGAGAGTTAATTCATGAACTAGTGATAATATTTGTGCTCTGCATGAGGAGGTACATAAAAAGTTACCTATTGTCTGAGCAGTTTATCAGCGCAGTGATGGCGGAACGCTCCGTGCCACGCCTGGGACTTACAAGCAATAACTCAACATTATGGGTCAATTTAAAACGGGCCATGCGCGCCGATTCTCAGATGTCCTTAGCTACTGAGCGATGCTGCCGCTGGATTACTGGAGGACTGTCTGGATCGGGCTGAATAGGACACACACACACACAAACGTTCCTCTGGGGACAGCGAGGAAGGGCAGAGGGTGTCTAGATATTGTGATTTCACCCTTTCTAGTCCTATTGATTTCTTCACAGGATGCAGCTATTAACATTGAGCGTGTTCCAGAGGAGCTTGCGGCAGGTATCCAGGCGCTCGGAGTGTGTGAGCGCTGTGCTTTCATAATTAAGGTCAGGTGGGATGCATTAAAGCATTTGAGGTGTTAAAACTGGCGCTCCTCTGAGAGCGAGCTGGCATCGCTCATGCTCATAAATTAGGCACGCTGGAAACAAGACTGTTTTGAGGAATGGGCACAATATCTTCAGCAGTCTCAGGTTCTGATGACGACCTCACAAACCACTCAACCTGCAGCACTGGCCACGAACACAACGCATGTTAATAAGTGTCACTCCCCCAGTGGAATGGCAGGCACACCTGTTAGGTGACACACAAAGCAGCCAATGACAGGAGAGAAAGACAATTCAAATTCCTGCTAAGAAAGAGAAAAAAAACCCCTATGCGGTAACCATTGTTGTCAGATTTTAAATGTACTAATGAAACATTAGCTTAACTTCGACTTCTTTTTTTCAAGTAGATGGAGCTGTAGCTGCGTGAGAAAAAAATTCTCATTTATGGAAATGAACCACAAAGCCTTGTCCGTTTGGTTTTACTTTTGCAAAAGCATTTAAATCAGAGTCAAAGTGCCACTCTTGAAAATTCATCAACCGAGGCATGGTCTCAAAAAGACGCAGTACGTTTAATGAAAATCCCAGGGCTGTTTTAATGGTATCAGTTTCTGTAGGAAGCTGGACGTGAGGCTTGTACTCTGGATCTTTTCAAATTTTACAGCCATTTTAGACAAACATAGTGAAATCAGTGGAACGCAGTGAAGACGTCAGTCAGATATATGGTAATGGCTGGAACGTCGTGTTTTTAACACCGATATTTATTTGACCATTATGTTAAATTGTCCTCATAAAGCTTCACTTGGCAGCTCCAGCTTTCTGTTCACCATCTATGAAGTTCTAAAGTGGACCGGTGGGAGAACAGTCCAACATGGCTGCTTTACTAAACAAATAATCATCACCCTTCCAACTGCCTCTGTGAGGCGATAAAGTTTTCACTGTTGGGTTGAGCGGAAAGATCCATGCTTTTCACAAACGGGGCTCAAAATAATTTTGGTTGAGCTTGATGAACGCAGTCAACACTGCAGTTGTTGAAATGAAATGAGATTATTTAGCCCCCTCCCCTCCTCTATGCTGAAGCATGATGACCGGACTGGAAATACAAGTTCTCATTTTAATGCCCTCTTACTGTAAGCTTCTTGTTGAAATTGTTCTTGGGAAACGGAAAGATTGAATGTCATTAAACCCAGCCTATGAAATAATTCAGGAGCTATCACAGAAAGTATCCTATGCTCTCAGAGGAGGCTTTAAAAGACGATAAGGCTGGGATACAAACGCTAGCTTGAGTCCACGCAAACCAAATTAATCCAGCAATGCCCAGGGCCTGCAGGGAGGGGGCCGCTCTGTTAAGACCACCTTTATTCAGTGGCTCTCAGCCCCCAGAACTAAATGACAGCCGGAAAATCACAGCAGCAGGGTCGTGCACGGTGCATTACGGGCTCCACCACAGCGCCGGTACAGTAACGCTCACAAAGAGCCGTCACATAGAGCTGCTCTGACCAGATCCTGAAAAACACAATGCACCACGTAAAGGAATGCAACCACACTTACAGCTTTCTGATGCCATGTGTTTTCCTACGATTATATTAGTGTTTGTGACAAAAACATGTATGCATAATTAGCTCTTCTAGATGCTAAATCGTCAATGTTGTTCCATCTTCGCCTCTCACGCAGAGAGCCTTCTGGAAAGCGCAGCATTTCTGCTAACTTGCCCGTCTTCGGGCCCAGCATTTCTAACAGTAATTTACACCTATACAATTACAGTGCTCTGGAGAAGATATAGTGTCAGTCCCTTCCTATTTAACAGCGCGACCCGCCGCCCTCCGAGGCTGGAGCTGAACGAGTGTTTCCCTGATTAATGGTGGAAAGAGCCAGAGCTCCGAACCCTGCCAGGAAAGGTGGGCTGCTCTCAGCCTTTTTATGGAAATTAACCGCAAAACACAGCCAATTAGAAGTGTGTTATTTAGAGCGACTTTCCCCCCTCTTTTCATTTGGCTGAATAATGACATGGCGTGATATCCAAATCCTCTGTGGCAAATTAATGTGATGTTCGGTCTTTGCCAACTCCGGGATGCTGAAGGAAAGTTGTGCGCTTGCCGCCGTCTCTGACCGGACGAGATTCACGCGAGGTGCTAATGAATCCGACATGTCTTGCACTCATCACTGAGTGCAAAAAATATTCTCTCTCGGCCACAAAACATTTTTTATCAAAAGGCTTTAGAGGCATACAATGCAAAACGGTGACATTACAATCTAAAGCACTTCTGTCTGGAATTTTTTTAAAGGTAAAAATACCCTTCCCCTTTCCTATGTAAATTAAAATGACATGATTTGTGGAAAAAATCTCCTCAGCGCTGATTTTAGCGCAATGCGCTTATGCAAAAAATGCGATTCCTCTATTTTGTGGCACGTTGAGGAACTCGCGGGAAAGGACCCTGAATGTGCCAGAACACACTGTGGAAGTTTCAAAGGGCAGAGTCTCTAGGAAATCTGCTTTTTCTTTGGAAAAATGTCACAGGAGAGATGGGAGATTGGCACCACAAAGGGCCCAAAATAGCACGGGCTGCTACGCATTGTCAGACAAGATTTAGACTGAGGCGCTGACTTTTGTTCTGTGAAGTCTCGGGCCCTGAAAAGGAGATTGAAGGTGTAGAAATTGCAAATTATTTTCTCCTCCTGGATATGCCTTGCTCCCAGTCAGAAAGCTCTGGCTGCCCACACGAGCAAGTTCTTTTACCTGTTCGGTCCACTCGTATTCCCAGGGTCCCGTCTGCCATCGGTGCTGCCCTACACCCTGTACACTTAATGCAGCTTCACCCCCGGGACACCTAATAGGATTAGAAATCATTTCTGAAAATGTACAAAAACAAATCACATGGCAGGGCTTAGAAATTGCTAATAATTTCTCCATAGCTGGCAGATCAAAGGCAGGCAGCAGAGTGACCCCGCTCAGGCATTTTTAATGAAGGGGTTAATCTTCTCAAAGGTGACCATTCAGGAGCAGTGGTGTGACCAAATGAAGAATTCAGCCCCGAGATAATCAGCACACAAACGCTCTGAGGAGCGCCGAGGCTGATCGGCTGAGCATCTCGAAGGGAGCGGAGCCCAGCCGGTTCCTCAGCCTCAAATAATGATGTGGGTTTTCCTCATCGATGAAACTTCATCTGAGAAATGGGGGCTGGACGCCTTCAGAAGTGCAGCGGGAGGAAAAGGAAGATGGCTTAATACAGTACGAGCATCATTCCCGGGGGGAAAAGTGCGCTTGGACGTATAATCGTGAATGCCAGAAAATGGGCCTCCCAGTAATTAAGAATAAATGAAATTGCTTATCAATTAGTAAGCGACTGCATACACCATTTGGCTGTGTTCTCAGGGATTAATCAGGGAACCATTGACATTACATTGTTCTGTAATTATCATTCATACGTTTTATGGTAATTGGAGAATTTTTCATGGAGGAATTACAATGTCTCGGAAACACCAGGCAATATTAACGCTCTCAAATATAAACATTAATTAATTTCGGAGCAAAAGAGGAAGGAGATTGATTGTTGGCATGGAAATAGAAAAGCATTGACTCTCAAACAATGACTGTAAACAACTTTAATGAACTGAAGCCATGATGAGAGAATATCCATCACGCTGGTAATTGATAATAAGGCATAAAAAGACGCCGTGGAAAAGCACAGGCATAAAAATATAGGCTGGTCTTAAATGGGAGGTAAGGAGTCCTAGTGAGCTAAAAATGAATATGAAAACTGACTGTATTGATCAGATCTGCTCCAGCTTGATCAAACTTATAAGCCTTGATCAACTGCTTCAGGAGTGTTCAGGAGCGAAGCTGAACCCTTCAGGACCTCCAGGGCCAGAGTTGAGGAATCCTGACATAAAACACGGATTTGGGAGGAGCTTATTCATCTAATCCTGTCAATCTTTCCACCAGCTTACTTTATGCGTTCTATCTGCACATTATAATGAGCAGGTCAGTTAGTGAATTGGTTCCAGTGGTTCCAAAAAGGGTGCTTTTACACTGATGCCATAGAAGAACCATTTTGGTTCCCTGAAAGAAGTCATCAGTGATCAATTTGTCATGGCACCATCGACTGCCAATCCACCACAGATTTGTGTCCTGATGTTGCTGCAAGCAGAAGGCAGCAAATGTTATATGGCACATTTATCTTGTACCATGTGTGTGTGTGTGTGTGTGTGGTTCCTGAGGTGACCTCGACCTCAAGTCAAAGTCAAGCTCAATCCTCACACACTTGTGTAGTTTTTGCGCAGGTCACTCTGAGGTTCCTCACAACAGACCGTTGTCTCGGCGCTCGACCGGAGGGTATTGGCACGAGGTTTAATGAGGTAATTAGTCAAAGGCCATGTTGACCCTGAGGAGGTAATACCTGTGAACTTTTACCCCGGCTCCTAACACATCTCTAGGGAGCCGTGAGCCTGTCTTCACATGCTTTCAAAGTGAGGACGACATTCCGCGGTCCTGCTGGGTCCAAGCGTTTGATTAGTCATTAGGAGCTCCAGAGCGTTGACACTCGGCCACAAGCTTCACCCGTGAGTGGCCAGGGAATGCTTTGTCATGAATCGAGGGCTCTTCAGTAGCAAGGACCCAGCTAACCGCATTTGGCTCAATTAAGCAGTTCCAAGACAATAGGAATTATAAAAAGTTGCACCTCGGCCCTCGTGTCGCTGTCATTACAGAGAAAAAAAGACAGAATTAACCCTCGCTGCTTCCCTGCATTGATCCTGGGCTTTTATGGTGTCCCTGGAGCGTGGCAGACAATTACAGATATTATTACATCTGCATTGATTTCTTTAAGAGAGCCTGGCGTCTCAAAGCAATTTGAAAAAATTACAGTTCGGAAGTGGGCCAATTAAAATGCCCCGGGGCCCAATGGGGGACATTCACTCCTCACAACTGTCAGTATGTCACTGTGTTCTCACCTTACAGCGATCTGACACACACACACACACAAATGATTTCTTAGCTATAGGAACATGTTTAATAATCAGCATTACTGTAGATGAACACAGGTTATGATCAGCCTTGTTTATTACTCTTCTTTAAACATTAGAGAAATATCAAACTCTTATAAAATAATTTGTTGATAATTTAAACAGTTCCACTTTATTTTGACTGTCCACTTTAGACATTCTACTAACTATAAGTCAATTAACTACCTGTCAACTAACTGTTAGGGTAGGTTTAGGGTTAGTAGAGCAAGTTTCAGTATGTAAAAATAAAGTGTTAGAAGATACTAAGCAGACAGTCTACTAATACTCTAATGACTGCTAGTTAACATGTAGTTCCTCACTGTTAGTAGAATATCTAAAGAGGACTATAAAGTGTTACCCAGTTTTCGTGATATTGGTTTTAGTTTAGCATCTGCCGATAAAGTTTGTGATATTCATTCTCTAGTCTTTGTGCAAGAAAGTTAATTATAACTCAAAGGAAATACAAGCGCCTTATTTTAGTTCATCAAATGGGCTGTTGATTTGTAAAACAATGAAAGAGTGTCAGAGACGCCTCAGTGAACACACGCTTACAAAACCACAATGAATGCAATGAACTACTCGAAACCTGAAACCACAGTACAACATTAAACTATCCTGACCTACAGAAACAGACTACACTCTGCTGCTCTTCCACTGCTGTGTGATTGGTGGGTCTCTACTGCTGGTGGATTATGGGTAGTGTAGTTCTTCAGCAGCAGTCCAGCAGGGCAATTATTATAATCACACCACTGAGTGATGGTACTACATATTACTCTAGCAGCCATACGTCACTCCATGAACTCGCCAAAATGTTTTTAAATCACATTACAGAATGAAGAAAATGAGCAGGATTGCTGCTGTTGTGCCCCTTTCCGAAGGAACTATTTTGTTTTTCTGCTCACGGCTCCTTCTTCTCATGTTGTTTCAGTCTGATGGACTCTGAGGAGCATTTTTCACTGATTATAAGAGTCCGTTAAGAACTGGTGCAGCTGCTCCTGTTATTTTCTTTGGCCCGGACTCTCAGCTTTCTCTCCTCAAACGCACTGCGAGGAAAAGCAATTTACAGAATTAACCATTAACATCATGCGGTGCCCTCAGATGAGACACAACACGCTTTGATTAAGACGATACAGCACCATCAAAATAACACAGAGCGGCATTTAGAGCAGCGATCCTTCTCCTCGCCATCTCCTTGTTTCTTTGTGGGTTTCACAGAAGAGGAAGAAAATGCTAATTGCTGTTATGGAACCTTAAAGGAATTAGCAGCGATAAGAGCTGGATGTGATATTCTGGGCCGAGCGCTCTTCCTACTCGCCCGTATCAGCGGAGCACAGAAACAAAGCTCATTGTGAAGAACAGCAAAACAATGTGAGCTTCACCTCCGACGACTGATACGAGCCGCATTCAGTCACATAAACAGAGCTGAACTGTCACTGAAACACGTTATCACTGTGACTGCGCAGAGCATTTCATGAATCCATTAAGCGTCCAAATAAGTTTACTTCTCCTGGATTAAATATCAGCATAACAAATACTAACCTAAACAACAAGCCAAACAAATGATGACACGTAAACCGCTTACACTGCATTTGCTGATGCTTAAGAAATTCTGCTTCTCTGTTTTGGTGATAACTAGCCGGATCGTCACTTCCGGCTGGATTACAGCGCCTGAGTGTTTCAGCGGCGTCTAGTAATCCAGGAAGAGAGGAAAAGGAGTTTTCAACACAGGAACACAGTGCTAAAGCGTGATTAAAGAGAAACAGAGTCTGGCCGAACGTCAAACTGTCACAGACAAATTAATCCTAATGTTTTGGAGAAGATATTATTTTCCCCCGAAAGTGCTGGTTAATTTTATGGACATTACTGGATTTACTGAAAGTATATTTTGTTTCAACCTTGGTAAGAAAACAAATCCAGTCCTACAGGAGCCACATACATGTGTTATAATGTTTGCAGGTACACATTCATACATATTCAGTGTTATTAAGTTACTATTAGAATTTTTGTTAATAGTTTGAATTAAACTTTTTTGTATATTTTCTAATTTCATATTTATTTGGTTAATTTTTTAAGTTTTAGTAATTTTTGTATACTTTTATTTATTTAATTTTAATTTTCATATAGTTTTTATACATTTTATTTCAGTTGTAGTTTTTGTTATTTTAATACATCAAATTAAACTAAATGAAATAGGTTTTTTGTAGAATTAAAATTTATTTATTTTGTTTATTAAATTAAATAGAGAGCAAAATACATTTATAAAACATAATAAACTTAAATATATTTATTTATATATATATATATATATATATATATATTAAAAATGTTTCTTTAAAGTAACTTATAGAAATTAGCTTGCTTTTGGCATGGAAATCTATTCTCATTTATTTGAGTTTATGATTATCCAAATTATTATCCAAAATTATCCAAAAATTACATTTTCTGTCACTCAAAAACTGAGGTGCAGACCAGTGAGACTGCAATTGTTCAGTTTCAAACAGAAAATGAACTGGGCTCACTCAAAAAAAAACAAAAAAAAAACATGCTGATAAAAAGATTTAATCCAATATTTGGCAATAATATAGAATAACGAGAGATTTACGAGCAGCTTTTTAAAAGGCAGGTCATTTTTGACCCTAGGTGAAGGATTTTCAGCACAAGTGTTAAATAAATGCAGTGTTTTAAGTGGCTATCAAAATCCTCATGACTTTTTTAACCCCTCGTTCTTTGCCTAACACAAAGAGCTGCAGGTTCACTAGGTCAGATGGGCCGTCTGGAGAAACTTTACATGCTGCATTGTTTAGGATGAGATAAAAACTAATTGAAAGTGACCATTGAATCAGGAGCCAAACAAATGGCTGACAGTTTTTAGTCAAATGCGCTGTCAGCTCAGATTTAAAAATGCGGTGGAAGGTGAAGCTGAAGAGGCTGGACGTGTGAGAGCAGAAGAGGAAGCTTCATATGGCAAGGCCATGACGAGAGACTGTCGCTAATCACTGTGCGCTGGACACAGCGTGACACACGCATTAACAGACCGAGCCCCTAGCCCATCCTCTTAAACCTGCCACCATAACAGCCCACGACTGAACTACTGAGACCAGTGACAAAGAACATCAGATCCAATATCAGCCATTTCTCAAATCAAACTCATTCTGTGCATGAATCATAAACAAAGAAAGCGTTATTAATTAATAAATGTGATCTAACAAAGTGAAAGTATTAAACATATATGCTGGTTTTGTAATTGGGGTGAAGTAAACATCTGTTGAGAATTTAATATAAAATAGTTTGATTGTGTTGGATTAAAAGCCTAAAAGTGCAGCAGGTCCAGACCCACAATAGTGGCTAAGTAACGAAGACATGAGTTAAAGCAGTCAATATAAATCCAGGGACAGACCACAGTTAAAGTCATTAATCATTAATAATCATCCCTTTAAACAAATAGCAGCCGAAGGGTTTGGACCAACATGAGCGAGATAAAGTAATGATAGAGTTTTCCTTAGTGGATGAACCCTCCATTCAGATTATATTTTTGTATATAAAAAAATAAATAAAAATAAATAATTAAAAAATAAATAAATACATAAATAATAACGAGGTACCACTTTATATTATAAATGTCTTTAAGTTTTTTACGTGTCCTTTTTTTTTTTACATAGTAGTAACATAAAAAAAAAAAATACCTGCATGCAATTACATACGTTTATAGCTAATTTATTAATTAAGTGCCCCTACTCCATAACCCACCCAACCTTTCCTAAAACTACCCGTATTCCACCTCAATAGCAGCTGAAGCAGCTAAAAACAATAAGTACACTGTACTTAACAATACATTTAAGTTAAGTGCATAGCAGTTAATAAAACGTGGGACCACAATCTCTAATCAATAAACAGAATCTCAAAACTACACGAACTCTCGACTTTATTCATGAGGAGCTTGTACAGAATAAGAACATTGTTGAAGCTTCATAGGTGTAAAAAGAAAACATCTGTGTGAAAACAGCTGAAAAGCATTTTATAGTCTCGAAAAACATGTCACGGCTTGATAAGTTTCGTGCAGCAAAACTAGTTTTAGCAAACCAGAACACAATGTTGCTGTTTCAGGTGTGTGTGTGTGTGTTTAATTGCATGAACTCAATAATCACGAAATCAGCCGTTCAATGAAAGCGTGAGTGAAGGTTGAGGAGTTTGCAGCACTTCTTTGTCTTCTTTACTGAAGTCAGTGGCTGGAAACACACAGATTATTTGAAAGCTTTCATTAGCATGTCATTTAGCAGAAGAACAGACAGAAGGTGTTCGGCTGGGACACGTTCATACTTTGCAGTAGAATTAATTGCTCGATAAATCTGTCAGAAGTGGTGCGTGATCGACTGTATTTGTATTTCTGGTAGAGCACGTGTTCAGTCATTAATTCGTACCGCAGGTAAGGAGAACCTCATCAAACCACATGCATTCCACGGGCTGCCGATCCTGACACGCGCGTGACGTCTGATGTAAATCACAATGCGTTGCTCCAAAACACCGCCGGAAATATAATCGGGAGACTGCACGGGAAACGCTCCCCGTCAAACTCCAGCTCCTTTTTTAAGTGCAGTAATTTGCATTTCCCTCCATCAGTGGCACTTTTCCGCTCGACTTCACAGGGACGCCGTTTATTTCGCTTTGAGGGAGAAATGAAGGGAACGGCACACCTAAAAGTAGAGAGAGAGAGATGTCGCGAGAAAAACACAGGCCTGCCGCTCCAGACCGCCGTCCTCATTGAAAAGGAAATGACACCATGACAAGCTTCATCCAGGGCCGCGTGCAAATGGGCCGCTCTTAGTGCTATTTGTCCGTGTTGTGATTGGCAAGCGTCCCTTCCTCTGCACCATCAGTGTTCGGCCTCCATTAGACACACAGAGGAATAATTGCCCTCCAGGTCACAGTAGCACGCTAACACTTACATTTGCTTCTGAACAGACGTGCCTTTCTCTCTGTGCCTGTTAAAATGTGTGCATTTACACTAGAGCCAAAGCTAGCGGCTACAAGAAAGATCTGCCTAACTTTCCCACACCGCTGGAAACGAATGATTCTTCATCCTCCTAAGATGATGCCAACCCTCAAACAACAGACAAAACTACCACACTTTGCTATAAGTTTAATCACAACATATAATCATTATGGTCAATAGTGTTCGCCATATGTTTGATAACATGTCTTTAACCAACTAATTTTACTGTACTTTTCTGCAACATGGATATCAGCAGAGGTGGACAGTAACGAAGTAGTTGTAATTCGTTACTGTACTTAAGTACATTTTTCAAGTATCTGTACTTTACCGGAGTAGTTTTATTTGTAGCAACTCTTACTTTTACTTCACTACATTCCTAAGCAAAGGATCGTACTTTTTACTTCACTACATTTCATAAAACATATCGTTACTTATATATCACGTGCTCCGAGCGAGACGCAGACGAGCGATTCATTAACAAACTGATTCTTTTTAATGAACCTGTTCAATCGGTTCGCAAATCACACCAAACAATTCATTCTCGAATTGGAATGATCCGATTGCAGCTGTTCTCGATTCGACATCTCACTGATTCAAACGATCTGTTCAAAGCGAGTCTCGAGTGAAGCGAACAACTGGCGCGCGCGACTGATGATCAGTAAAGTAAGTTACTAACTTTAACTGAAAATTATATTTAGGTAAAAATTGTCAGTTTGTTACACTGCTGTAAAGGGTGATCTATTTAAGTTCACTGAAATGAATGCAGACGAGATCAACATCAGTGTCTCCAGGTCAAAAAACGTTCATATTCCCTGCTGCTGTAACGTTTTATTAAAATGCTACGCATATATTTAAATTGTTTATCAACGGTATACATTTTTTATATTGTTTGGATCAGCTAGCCGAGAAGACAGATATGAATGTTTAATCATCACCATATACTATAAATAAGTAGGTCTAAATATAGTTATCTAATGCTAATGCTGATTGTTTAGCTAACAAGCTTGCTGGTGCTAATTTATAGTCATTTTTAGATAATGTCCAAATATTTTCAACATCTGAGGGGAAACAGAAAGGATGTGATATTCAGGCAACTACAGTTATTAACAAAGTGGGAAGTAAAGCCATAGGGGGGCATTTGGCCAAGAGTGTTTACAACACAGACAAGGTTTGAGAAGAAGAAGAAGAAAAAAGAAAATATAATATTTTCCTTCAAATGTTTGTCCTAACTTATTCTCATGTCATATATAACATTCTGTGACGTTCTGCAAAACAATAGCCTAAGCTTCAAAACACTTTTTTCTTACTTTTTTGCTAAGGACATAAAAAACAAGTATATTTGTACTTTTACTCGAGTAAAATTGAAAAAGGAGTACTTTTAATTTTACTGGAGTAATATTTTATATTATGTATCTGTGCTTTTACTCAAGTACTTGATTTGTGTTCTTCATCCACCTCTGCTGAACTCCTAAATTCCTTCCTGTGCATCAAGAGCTACTGATCACATTTGACTTAATCTGCCAGTATAGCTGATGACACAAACAGAAGGCAATGCGGAATCTTCCAAGGAAATCATGTGGCAAGACCGAATCTGCAGCTGCCCCCAGCACTCTGTTGGGTTGTAACTCTTTATTCTGTGAAGCTGCGGTCCTGTCACTCAACACTTCATAAAAGCCTGGTCGGGTCCCCAGCACGATAACATCATCCGCCATTCTCTAGATTAGACCCTTTTCACTTGGATTTCATCAAGATAATGCATGTTTTGTGCGTGTGCCATGACACGCTAATTGCTAGCCATTAGTGAAAGCATTTGGCAGGCTTCAGAGAAAGGCGTCTTATGCATACAGTCTAAGATTTCTCTTACAGTGAGTTCATTGTCACCCAGCTCTATTCAACACAAATGGGGCTTTCTGTTACCCACAATTGTCTCTTCCTGTATTCGTTTTTCAGTGAAAGGAAGATAGATTACTCCTTTGTGGTTAATAAATGACATCATGTCAGATATCTTTTTTGAACCATTTTGTTTGTCTCACTGTAAAGTGTATAAAGTACAAAATATATTAGACTTATTTCTCAAGAGTTATGATGCTGAAAATGCAACTTTGCCAACACATTACATTAAGAAATATAGTAAACATTGGTTGGTCCTGTTATCGCAAAGTCACTTGTCTTTTTGTAATGCGCATTAAGGAATTTATTTTGTAAAAGGGTTTATGCACTTAAGTTTATGCTGCTTTTTTCATTCTGTTGTGTTTTGTGCTTATGTTTTAAATTGCCTTGTGTTGTGCACTACTAGGCCACTGTACAAAAGGCTTAAAAAACATAATAATGGTGTGTTTTTTTTTCCTGTAAGAGGTAGAGTTAGGTGTAGGGTGAAAGCACATACGCAGTTTGTACAGTGTAAAAATGATTTCGCCTGTGGAGAATCCCCATAAACCATACCAACATGTGTGTGTACATGTGTATCTTTCATAGGTTAGTAAAAATCTATAAGCATGACCTCTTTGTATGATTGGTTGAGCTTAGAAATAGCTGAAGTCTGAAAATGTTGTTTTGGATTTGTGTGTTTTGGATTTTAGCACTTTTTATTTTAGTAGTTTGGGAGCACAGCTGTGATTCCTCACTCACGTTCGTCACTTCACTTTTATGTCTAACTTCACAATCCAATACCCATTTCACATTCATAAAAAAGAGTGACCGCCCTGTTTGTCTCTTATATGAGTTGCAAGCACTAAACACTAAAATGTAGTCATTTTAGTGTTTACATTCACTGGAATCATGACTAGAAAAAAAAAAAGACATGTTTTACCTCTATAATGAGTTTTGTAGCAATTTGTGGACCATTTTCCACCCAAATGCATTGCAATTGAAACATTGCAGTGCCTAGCACTAGATTAAATCATTTCCTTGCATTAACCGTCTTAGATTTGTGCTTAACCACACAGAGATCTCATTGATTTAATAAAGAGTGCAGCACAAGGCCTGATCACAGATGTTGGGGATCATTCATCACCATAGCATGTGTGGAACGGCTGGGTTCTGCTCTCACACTGGAGGCCACAATGTGATTTCAGACGTTCCCTTCCTGTATTAGTGATGCTGTCTGCACAAGCACATGGTTTATCACTTCAGCTGGCAATCAATTAGTTCCCAATCAATTGCCTCTCGCTGGCCAACAGGCAACAAATTAGAAGCCTTTCTCAGCTTGCACTACACTTGTTTATCCCAGGAACTTGTTTTTCACCAGGAATCTAACCTGGCAGCTTAAGCTTGAAGTTTTGCCACGTGTATCCAGGTGTTTAATTAAACAAATATTTTATGAGCAAACATTCAAGCTCTTTCGGAACTAGACAAATGGATGTTTTTGTGTTTAAAAAAAAGGTCACTTAGAGGAATGAATGATGGGCATGAAAACATTGCAGACGCTAAAAGCTGTTAATTACTAGTTCTCATTCAAAAAGCAGTCATGTCAATTTCTATCTAATAACTAGCTGCCGTAAAACAGGAAAAACTTCCGTTGCATCACATTTCTAAAGGTCTTTTTGTAACTGACACTTTCTAATGATTTCCATATTATTCTTTCATTTTAAATAGGCACATTAAGCAAAAAAGAAGCTCATCCTGCTGTATTTGTCCTCTAGTTTTAAAAGGCTCCGGTGCGCCATCATCTGTAAAGTGATGGCAGACCTCTCACATTATGCACAGTGGCACCCTTCTTGTTTTTGTTTTGTTTTTTGTTTTTGTCTTATTCATCCATTTTGTCTCTTCTTTTTATAAATGTATCAGCTGTTCCAATTCCACTTCTCTGCAAATGTAATTTCCAAAGGTCACCTTCTCTGAGAATAAATTATCTCCACAATGCAAGGTCATTCTCCGTCTCCAGCGCATTCAGAAAGAGATAACAGTTTTGTTCGGATTGCAGGCCCTTGTCTCTCTTTCTCTCTCCCCTGCATTCTCGCTGTCGTTTTATCTTTGTGAAAATTTTGTTTCATGGCATATTTTGTTAAAAAAAATAGTCGTTTTGCAACTGTGAATTGATGAATTATCTCAGGTAGCTCTTACTGTATGCCGTGATTTTTCCGTTTATTCCAAAGCACTTTGACTGAAATAACAGTGTACAGTGAACAGTGGAAAGCATTTAAGGATCTGGCCATGCATTCTGGGTCTTTCTTCAACTATTTCTTTAACAGCCTTGGCTGCTGTCAATTTTCTATAGTAAGCTCTCATAAAACACATTTTGACACTTGCACTTTTTAATTTATCCACTTATAATGACCAGCTTCACACATGCATTAGTAAATAATCTGTCCATTCATCTATATATGTACACTGTCATTCAGTAAGATTTTTACTTAATATATATATATTTTTAATGGAGCCTTTATGCTCATCAAGGCTGTATTTATTTGATCAAAAATACAGAAAACAATAGTAACATTGTGAAATAATAATTACATTTGTGATATTTAATACACACTGATCTTTTTCATGTTTTATTCATCAATCAATATTGTATACATGCCAGTTGGAAGTGCCATCATGCTCCGCTAGAGGGCACTCCAGCCCGGACTATGTTCTTTGTTTATCTGTTCCTTTCGTTCTGTGTTAAGGACTTTTATTATGAACAGTTGTTTACACCCACCTTGTCTGTTGCTATGGCCTCCCATTAGTTCCTCAGCCACCTGGTCTTGTTTTGACTTGTACTTAAAGACTTATTTATGTTTTGCACATCGCTGTTCATTGTGTGGATATACCAGATGTGTTCCCCTCTGTAAGCCCTCTGTGTTTCCCTGTGTTCATCGTTCTGTGTTTCTCTTTCTCGACCCAGCCTGCCCCCAGACTCTCATTCTTGCCTAGCCCCTCTGGATACAGTTTGCCGTTTGTCCGACCTCTGCAAGTCTATTGGATTTTTCAATCGTCTTTGCCTCTGATGTCACTGTTCGCCATGTTATGACCCTGCCTGATTCAACCCTGTGTGTTCGCTCAATAAAGTAGTTTGCATATGAATCTGCTTGCTTTGTCTCATCTTGCCCTCGTTACATATATACAGTACAGGCCAAAAGTTTGGACACACCTTCTCTTTTAATGTTTTTTCTTTATTTGTATGACCATTTACATTGGTAGATTCTTACTGAAGGCATCAAAACTATGAATGAGCACATGTCGAGTTATGTACTTAACAAAAAAAAAGTGAAATAGCTGAAAACATCTTTTATATTTCTTCAAAATAGCCACCCTTTGCTCTGATTACTGCTTTGCACACTCTTGGCATTCTCTCAATGGGCTTCAAGAGGTAGTCACCTGAAATGTTTTTTAACAGTCTTGAAGGAGTTCCCAGAGGTGTTTAGCACTTGTTGGCCCCTTTGGCTTCACTCTGCAGTCCAGCTCACCCCAAACCATCTCGATTGAACTCCACATGTGTTTATTCATAGGTAGTACCTGAGCTCCAGGCCACTTGATGGCAAGGGCTTTATTTTCGACTGTGGCGTAGTTCCTTTTGACCTGGGACAGCTTCCAACTGATGTACATGACTAGATGCTCCTCTCCCTCCTGGAATTGGGAGAGCACGCCCCGAGTCCTGTGTCAGAAGCATCCGTCTGTAAAAGGAAGGGCCAGTTAAAGTCAGGGGCCGAAGCACCGGCTCCGTGATCAGGGCTTCCTTGATGGCCTGGAATGCCTCCTCCATCTTGATGGCCCACCGTATCTTCTCCGGTTGCCCCTTCCTTGTTCCTTGGTCTGTCAGAGGGGCAGCTAAAGAGGAGAAGGTGGGGATGAAACAACATTCCCACATAATTATATCCCGCCAACCCCAAAAAGGCCCATACCTGGGTTTTGTTGATTGGTTTGGGAGCTTCCATCAACGCCTGGACTTTCTTTGCTTGGGGCTTCACCAGGCCGTATCCTACATTGAAACCCAGGTACTAGGCCTCCGACATGGCAAGGTGGTATTTGTGGGGGTTGGCAGTGAGTCTGGCCCTCCGGAGATCTGACAGCACCCTCCGGATTCGCTCAACGTGGTCCTCCCATGCCTCCGAGTGGATCACGATGTCTTCTATAAAAGCGGCGGCAGAAGCTTGGTGAGGCCGCAACACAATGTCTGAAAGCCACTGGAAGGTTGCAGGGGCCCAGTGGAGGCTGAAGGCAAGGACCCGGTATTGCGAGTAGCCTGAAGGTGATTAATTTTGCCTCTTCGGTGATGGGGACTTGCCAATAGCACTTTGTGAGGTCGAGTGTCGAGATGAACCGGGCCCTTCCCAGGCGCTCGAGGAGCTCATCCACTCGGGGGATGGTGTAGCTGTCGCACTGGGAGACCTTGTTAAGCCGGCGGTAATAAATGCAGAACTGGAGGGTGCCGTCTGGTTTAGGGACCAGTACTATGGGGCTGCACCAGGGACTCCAGGAGGGCTTGAGGGCTTGTGCCCGCATATAAGAAAACAATTATATAAAAATGTGTTGGATTTAATAGTAAAAATAATATTAATAATAATAAAATCAACCCCCAGCAGATCCTGTGGCCCAAATCATTTCTGAAAGGGAAAAAAAGGGCCACTTTGTAAAGTCAGGTAAATTTACAACATTTAGTTTGAGGTAAACTAAAGTTTTCGTATGAATATGAATAATGTTTAAGTATGGTAACTGCAATTACGAATATTGTTTATGAAAACATGTAACAAATTTAAGTAAATCACCCCCATGGACAAATGCATGTAGTAGTTAAAGAGACGTTTATGCCACTGATCGTCCTTCCCAAATTGTTGCGCACCTTTCTTTTCACTGCCTTTGATGCGGTTTGTGTTTAGACGTGGAAGTTGTTAGTTACTGGATCACAGCAATCACAATGGCTTGGTAAAAGCCTGCTCATTTGCTAATGGTCTTTAGAAGGCAATGCGGTTTGCTTCCCATCAGCTGAGTGGACGAGCAGCTTCATTTGCTGTGGCTGTCTGCCAGTACAACTTTCCCTCTCTCTCTCTCTCTTTCTCTCTCCTCACTACCCACAGGTCTATTCAAGCTCAAATATATAAACAATGATTTTGCCATCTCGTTATCATTGCAGACAGAGAAATTAAATATTGATTCTCCTCGCGGGGAAAAAGAATTGCTGTGCAGAAATTACCTATTCTCCCTCTTTCTCGCCGCTTCCAAGCTGTTTCTGCTGTCACATTTTACCTCAGGAATTTGTGGCTAATTTTGACTTTAATGGCTTTTGCTGCCTATGAAGATGAAGGAGTCCACTTTTTTTCAGAATAAAGCACCGAATGTTACAGTAATCCATGCACAGTGCAAAAATAGACTCACAAGGGAGAATTTGTCTTATGTGTGCTCTCTCTGGGTTTTGCAAATCATCATGTCACATAATTAATATGAATGAGTCAAGCTGATAATGCAGTTTATTATGTGCCCACGTCCCCTTCTTTTCCTGTGGCCCAAATCATTATTAATTGAGGGGGGGAAAGGATTTTTGTTTTCTTTTTTTTAAATCAGACAAATTAACCACATTAACAATGAGGTAGACTAAAGTTTCTGAACTAATTTAAATAATTATAAAATATATCTCATTCTACACATATCATTGCAAGCTTGATAAAACTAAAAAAAAAAATTTATATATATATATATATATATATATATATTATAGTGTTTTGTTTGATGGCTTAAAAATAGGTTAGCAAAAAACAACAAAAAATAATCTTACAGAGTCTAATTTTGTTAAACTTTTAAAAGAATAAATAACAGTAATACATATCCTTTTACCAGATTTTAGATAGTAGTCCTTCACTTATAAATAATTTATCCAAATATATTTATTCGTTGTTTTAGAATTTATTAAAGTACATGCATACATTTATTGATTAAATGCTATTAATTGTTAATTGAATATTTAAAATATTTATAAAAATGTAGGCATTTTCCATTTTTGTATTCAAAGATTAATCGGAAATATTAACCAAGTCTTTGAAAAATCTCTTTTCACTTCTACCCCCAGAACCCAAGAAGTCTGGCCTCTTTCTTTCAGCAATAGTTAAAGAAGAAAGGAAAAGGACTCACACACACACACAAACTTTGTCTTTCCATGTTTTATGGTAACATTCCATAGGTGTTTTTGTACTGTACAAACTGTAAACCTACCTACCTCACATGATACTTTCTGTTTTTTTAGAAGTTCAAAAAACGTTTGAACTAATGCATAAGCCTGTTTCCTCATAGGGACTAAAAATTTCCAAGAAAAAAACTAAATGGTACAGTGGGGACATTTGGTAAAAACAGGTACACACGGACATTATTCTTTTAATTGGTACACTTGTATTTGGTTTATTTGGTGGACATAAGGAAACAAGCCTTCTGGGAGGAAACAGCCTTCTGGAAAAATGTACTGTGGACAGATGAGTCAAAAGTAGAGATTTTTGGTAAAGGACATCATGGCACTTTTTACAGAAAAAAGGAAAGGCCTTCAAAGAAAATAACACAGTCCCTATAGTCAAACAAGGTGGAGGTTCAAAGATGTTTTGGGGTTGCTTTGCTGCTTCTGGCACTGGAGGCCTTGACTGTGTAAACGGTGTCATGAAATTTGATGATTACCAAAGAATTGTGGGGCCAGTTTTAGAAAGCTGTGTCTCCCCCAGGGGTCATGAGTCTTCCAGCAGAACATTGACCTGAACAGACTTCAAAAAGCACTTAGAAATGGTTACAAACAAATCTGAAAGGATTTTCTGCGTGCAGGAAAAGTTCGGAAGAACAACATAAAAAAAAATCCAGGTGAAATCCGCCGCTCACTGTGTGTCGGAATAAAGGATGAGCAAAAATAAATAACAGTCTCTTGGAACAAAAACCTGCCGCCCTCTGCTTGCAGGGAAAACAAACAAAAATAGAAGTTAG
>JAUCMU010000033.1:16386932-16408194 GCA_032275025.1 Enteromius treurensis
AATGTTTGAGAGAAATGGTAATATTGTGTATCTGGAATGAATTTTAAATCTTTAAGTCCATCTCATGAAAAATCGGAGCAGAAACAAAGGTGTTGTGTTTATATTTTGGTTGAGTATATATATATATATATATATATATATATATATATATTTGGAAATATATATATTCTTTCAATAGATTAAAAATAATAAGCAATATGATATTTCTAAAAAAAATATAGATGCTTTGAAAAAAACACCAATTGAAATTAAATGTGCCCTAAATTACAGAATGTCTCATGAATTAATAAATAAGTGAGTAGGTTGCATTTCTAATTACACTTATGTTAAAGCTTCATTTGCAATGGCTACAATTTTGTAAGGTTTTAAATCACAAAATGATTTCCATTAGAATCACTGCAGTCTGAATAAGCAGTAAATGAAGAGTCTCTGAGCACAAACACGCATTTGTCCTGAGGTCTGATGTCAAACGCATCAGTGCGCGATACACTCAGTGTCCTGCCTGCATTTTAGAAGTAATTGAAATCTGAAATGAGCTGCAGAGCCGCCCGCTGTGCTGTAATGTGCTTGTTATCCATAATCGGCTTGTGTGTAGCAGCCTCGTGTGAATGAGGAGTAAAGCAGAACATGGCTGCAATCAGATGAAAGCCAGCCGCTCGCCCTCCATCACCACAAACACAAGCTTGGGCGTTAAGTTTCTGACTGTAGGTGTTTGGCGAGCACCAGACCTTAAGCAGACACTCGTTCATGATCACATGAGACCACAGACGCTTGGCCTAAACACAGAAACCCAGCGACATGACACATGATGATGGAGCTCCAGCTCTCGAGTGAAAACAATTGACGAAAACACTCGCTAATGAAAACATGTCTGTTTGCACGTCTAGAAAGGAATATTTAATCAGCTTGAAAAACACAGTACTGTTTCAGTTCCTGCAAAAAAAAAAAAATCAGTTCACGCGGAGAGAGAGCGATTAGTGTGGAAGAGGAGGATGCTGGGACACGTTCCGCGCGCCAGCTTCTTTCATTTGCAGCTGATCATTTGCGCCGGTGATTACAGCGCTTTTGTTGCACCAACAGTTTTTAATATCGTGTGAATTACCCACTGTGCATTACAGCAGAAAGAGAGAGAGAGAGAGGAGGAAGATTGCTCCGAAGCCAATATAAAACAGTACCGCAAACGATTGACATTATCTGTCTGGTAATGTGCAGCAGGTCTGAGACGCTCTGCTTATGTGTCATTAAACCAGAGCGAGAGTCCTGCTGCGAGACCCTCAACCCACAATTCACTCACAGCGCAATTTTGAAATTACTGCGCGTGCGACTTTCCCGCAAAAGCCAGCGAGCTCGCACTTTAACAAGCTCTGGTAAATCCAAGATTATTATTAAAACACCGCAGTCCTCTTCATCACGGAGCACTTTAGCACTCACGCGGGATCATTCCGGGCGCCATGTAAATGAAGCCGTAGTCACTATTTAGCCTCTTTTGTAAATTCACAGCTTTCTGCTGCTGATATTAGCGTCTGCTACAGTACACAATATTCAGCTCACAGTTTACCGAAAGGCCGATAATCCACACTTATTTACTCTCCGTAAATGTCACGTCTGCCACGATGCTGTTTGCTTTCTGCTTTTGATGGAGGGACAAGAAAACATATTTCTGTCTGTCCAACAGATCAATGAAGATGCATTTACCCGCGTGATAATGGATCTTAAATGCCGTGTTGACTGAAGGCTTTTTGTAGCGGTCACTCGTCAATCTATCAGCAGGCGTCTAATTCGCCTGAGGAGGTGATGCTCAAGAGAAAAAGAACACATAAGTATTCACCAATACTCGTAATTGGTCAGTGCGTCTCTCAAAGCATTAAGCACAGGTCAGGAACGAGAGTTCAGAGGAGAAAGCCTCGCATCTGCAGAACATACCAACATGAACAATGTGATATTCCAGCACTATAGGTTGTAATGTTGCTTTCAGTAAGAATAAGATAAGAATAAGAACACAATTATTGCATTTACCAGACACTTTTATCCAAAGTGACTTGCATTGCACTCAAGGCATTTCATCAGATCCTGCATTCCCTGGGATTGAACCTGACCCTGGTGTTGCAAGGACTTACTCTACTGCTTGAGCTACAGGAGAACAAAAGGGTTGGATTTCGTGTTGGGAATATTTCCAAAATGATAGAGCATTAACTTTTAGAGACAGTCCACAGATTTTTCAGTTCTGAACTGCTGCAGTACATTCCTTTAACGAAAGCAAAAGGTGCCAGGGTTCATGTTTTGAACCTGTGTTTAAGCACCGCTCAGTGGACATTTCTCTTTGAAACTGAGCCGAAACGTGCAATAAGGTGTGTAAAAATTGTGTTCCACAAGAAGCGCACAGAAGTACATATTTTAATGAGACCAGGTTAGAAAAAAACAGTAGTGCTGTCAAAAGATTAATCACGATTAACTGCATACAAAATAAGAGTTTTTGTTCAGATACAACATTTGCTGTGTATATTTATTTAGTTTAATATAAACACACACACATGCATGTGTGTATTTCAGAAAAAAATTTGTTTATACTGTATATTAAATATATTTTTATATAATCTAAATTATATGAATATAAATATATACATGTAAATATTTTCAAAATACCTAGTGTGTTAACACTTGAGAATAAGTAACACTGTTAACTACAACTTTTCTCTCAATAAATTCTTAATTTGCAGCTCATTAATAGTAAGTGAGTTGTTAGGTTTAGTAATTGAGTAGGATTAGGGATGTGGAATAAGGTACTAATATGATCTTAATTAGCTCTAATAAAGGGCTAATTTTTTAGTATTATGCGTGGTAATAAGCAACTAATAGGTGTAACCTGTAACAATCCCAGCCGGAAGTATCGTCAAGCCCCTGCAAGAGGGCACTCCTACCGACTTAATCTCCCATAATGCACCACTACCCCACAGCTCTTGCTCGTGATCCACGCCCACTCTCTCATTAGTATAAAAGTGAATCTCTCCAGTCAGAGAATTGCAAAGTTTTGATCCGCATCTGCTATCAACTCGGAGCGTACTTTCCTTTGTTTGTTTCTCTGTGTTTGACTTTGGATTGTTAAAGTTGGATTGCCACCTGCCATGATTTTGTGCCTGCGTACCTTGACCTTGATTTTGCTCTGCCCCTTTTGCTCTGTTTGTTGTTGTTTGACCCTGCTGATAATAAATGATGCTGCACATGGATCCGCACACCTCCGCTTCGTTACATATCTGTAAACTTAAGTGTTACAGATATGTTTTGTATTTATATATACATAATAAATATACACAGTACAGTAATTTTGGAAATATGTTTATACATGGCAGTATATAAAAGTGGCTGATTATATGTTTAATGATGTAAGAGGAAACGGTAACCCCATGCACACAATTTTCAAAATAAAAGCTCTAAGCAATGTTTTAAGCAATGCCAAATAACAATCATATTTGGCTCTTCAAAGAATGTTCCAGTGCTCAAAAGAAGCATGCATTTCTTTTAAGAATCTAAATAACCACTATTAAGCTTTTGTCCTAACAGATGTCAGAGGTTCTTCTTGGAGCATCAGTGCTAATAAAGAAGCTTCATTTGTGTGAAAGAACTTGGAGCAGCTTGAAGCCTGTATTACACGGTTTTAGCTAAATATCAGAACAAACAGCCGGGCACATGCATTAAGCACATTCATATCCCATGACAGTGAGCCTTGTCAAGCAGTGAAGGATGCTGGGACACCGTTCTCCATCTCATCACCAGAGCTTCCTCCACAGCCTAATCTATATGAGCTGGCAGTCTGTGGCCGTTTATTACCCCAAACTGCTCCCACCGGCAGCCTTTATGCTGTAATAACCCACCTATGCTTGGCTTATCATATTCAAGCCTCCCACAATTAAATGCAGCCCTTGTCATTTGGGCACTTGGGGAAATCTGGCGGATAGTTCTGCAGAGAGCGAGCAGATTAAAAAGCCTGGGTTTGTTTTACATAAAGCCCGGCTCTGTCAGGACGCAGCAGGGCCGAGCGCAATAAATCACCGGCGCGCCGCGTTCAGCGGGATCGTTGGGTCCGCAGGCCTTCTGCTGACTGCACATTTTCACTTTAATATGTGACCTCACCACAGTATTTCACAGATCCTGCTCCACAGCATGATGGATTCATTCTGGTTTACATTTTTGGAGAGCAAAAAGGACATCAAGATGATCGTGTCATTCTCTGTGGCCATTTGTACATAATGTACAGTGCTTTACACATTATTTTATTTCATGATCAGGCAGCATGTGCTGTAGAACTAATCTTTTACCATTCTATATACACTGTGTTTAAAGTGTGTGCTCGTGCCCCATTTCTTTATATCCATTCTGATTTTCCAGTTAAAGATTCTGCTGTGCCTTAAACCATTGGCAAGCGTCTGACAGTATAATATTCAACCATAATCTGCATGTTATCTACTGGAGGTGGGTGGAATAATTCAATCTTTGATTATGGTTTGGGTAATTTTGCATTACATAACTGTTACTGTTTTAAGGTGATGCCGATACAGTGGAATTACACAAATAAGTACTGAGTAATTAACTGCATGTCCACAATATACACTTGATTGTAACGGTATTTATTGGAATCTGTAGTTGCATGGAAAACCTCTGATATCCATAGCATACTTACATTGGGTTAGTACCTAGTTAATAACTAGTTATTATAATAAGTACATAGTACGTACACAAGGAACAGGGCTGTGAAGTAAAGTGCTACATACATTTAAATGAAAGGTTTTTCAACAGTGAAAAAAGGTTCTCCTACAGACTAAGAAATAAATGTTTTAAGAACTCTTAACTGAAGGGTTTTTAAGGGAACCAAAATGGCTCTTCTATGGCAGCACTGTAAAACACCCATTAGAAAACTTTAGGTTTAAAGTGAAGGTTAGGGTTTAGTTGAGTTAGTTGCTTGTAATTATGTATAGCTTAATTTTAGTAGTATTTTAAGTATTTTAATTAATCCACCTTAAATTAAAGTCTGACTCTATGCTAGTGTATTGATTCATTCATCACAGTATATATGCCAAGAAATATAAGACATACAATGTGTGGCAAACTGAGTAAAAAGGAAAATGGAAGAATGTGATGTGTTCATACAAAATGTCAAAGTCAATGCATTTCTGCAATAACTGATACAAGGTTATATTTCTTTTTTTTTTTTTTTTTTTGGTGGAACAGAATGGATGTTATAGATTTTCCAGAGAACCGTGGATGCCACTAAGAAAGCTTTATTTTTAAGAGTGTATTTCAAAGCAGCTGTCTCTGGGAAGGCAGAATCTCATCATCTAACCCTGCAGAGGATTTCAGCGTGAATGCAAGTGTGTCGAGGCTGGATTTGCCGACACGCTGAACAGCGAGGGGCCGGCGGTCCGAGTCGAGCTGTGTTTACGCTCATAACAGTAGCTAATTAAGTCCTCCTGATGGAAGGCAGAGCTGATTACACCGCGAGCGGCGAGCGGCTCATCATTAACATCCTCTCAGAGTGTGGAGACGGGTGAAAGACCTCTCCTTTTGTCTGCCTTCTCTCACTGTAATTGTGTGTCATGTGTTAAAGGAATTAGTCAGCCACAATCCTCAGTGCACTAATGACCGTCTGGGAGAGCGAATCAGCCAAAAACAAAGAGCGAGATGCAGCCGATGCTCGCCAAGACCCTCTGTGGAATACTGTATGTCGGACACCCGCAAGCTCTCCGAGTTTTTCTTATAAATTTATTAACGGCTCCCCTGTGGATCATGGGTGGGATTATCTCGTTTAGCACACTTCCAAAAATCCTGCGTAAACATTTACAATTAATTTGCTGCGCCCACAAAGCTTCTGTTTTACATAAAGCTGATCAAATGAAGTTGTTTGCCGCACAACTCTGTTGTCTGTCTGCAGCAGCAGCGACGGAGAGAAAGCAGTCATTCTGGTGGAAATGACACGGGATAGCGGCTCTCTCAGGTATTAACGTGTCTTCCTGCCCATCAGAAAGTAGAAAGACACCCGTGTTATCCAGTCGCCGGCCCCTGCGAGGGCTTTGAACCTGCCAGACGGCTCCACGCCACAGAAAACAGCCGATGTGATTTGTATTATAATAATCCTTTAATTACTTCACGGCGAAACGTCTATAATGCATTAAGTCATTGAGCGCAGCCGTCGAAGGGAAAGGCGGAGAGATCTTGTTTTGCATAAAGTCTTTAGCTAAGTCCTGTGACTTCAGCTTCCTCTGTTTTGATAGCTAATATATCAGCCGAGGAATAATCCGGCCTACATTTCCAGGATATTTTTGAGACGCCGGTTTCTGTGAATGCGTATGATCCACGGGCTCTTTAATGTTTGCAGCAGCTCATCGACACAGAGTGAAGCACAAAGGCTTGACGGGCCGGGAGACTTTATGCTGCGTGAAGGGATGCTCAGAGACTGATCTGCAACACTCTTCATGGGCAGTGTCTCATCTGATTCTGCTCTCGTCTAACACACTGCAAACGATGCTAAAAAACACAGTAATGCTGCCTTTGAATATCACGTTCAGTAAGATCTGGCTCGCCAGTAAAATATGCACACATTTATTTATAATGGGGATTTGTCTGTGAGGGAGAGCAGCTGACTGGAGGAAGGGCTGTGACCTCTGACCTCTAGCTCTCACACCATGTGTCCAAATGAAGGTTTGATAACATTCAAATAGAAGATTAGTTTAATCATGTCTAATATGGCCAGGGTCCACTAGGGGGCCAGGCAATGGCTTCAAATAATTAAAAATAAGACAAAACGAGGTTTGAAATATGCTAAAACAGCTGTAACCAATTATAATTTGTTCATTTGAATTTAATTTTGTTTTAATATTTATGAACCAGGGTTCTCTGGACATACTGGATGAGGGAGTTTTAAACTGTGATTGAGAGAAACCTCTGGAGCACAAAACCAGTCGTAAGGGTAATTTCTTTTTTTTTTTTTTTAATTAAGATTTTTTTATCAAATGAGATATGACACATAAATAATCTTTCCATTGATGAATGGTTAGGATAGGACAGCATTTGGCTAAAATACAACTATTAGAAAATCTGGAATATATTGAGAAAATCATCTTTAAAGTTGATCAAATGAAGGTATTTGCATATTACTAATCGAAATTAAGTTTAATAAATGTTAATAAAGGTAATACACTTACAAAGTATCTTCGTGGAACATCATATTTACTTAACATACTAATGACTTTTGACATAAAAGAAAAGTGTATAATTTTTTTTTAATCATTTTTAATAAATTGCTGTTTATGAGTTACACAAATAAATATCACAGATTAGAAATGTCATGTAAACTCATTGATTAAGAGTACATCATGAACAATTTTAATTCACTGGAATCTATTGTATTTCTTTACAATTATTTAAATTATTAATTTCTCCAGTTTATGTAAATAGGTTTGCTGATGAGCAGAAGAATCAGACATCTCTCGTTCTTCTTCAGTACTGTCAGTGAGGAGTCAGGAAGGTTGCGATCTGCTGCAAGATTCATGATCATCTCTGGAGACCTTCTTCTTGACAAAAACTGTGACGGATCCAAATTGCTGTGATGCTTTTAGATTTTTTCATTTGCTTTTCATATGCATGGACGAGTGTGCATAATGAAGACCAATTAAAGTGTTTCCATGGCACGTAAATGCACTCATGTCAGCTTTAATGCACTCGTGTGTCTTGAAGAGGGGGAATCAAACACCAGCATGTCATCTTAATATTCAGAGCTTCTTTCTGATTTTAATTTTCATCACAAATATGTTGTTTCTGGACATTTCCAATCAAAAAAGCCTCTCTGCATGGCATTCATGTAGAGTTCATCTGAATCATGTTTCTGCACATAAACAAAATGCTATTTTTAAAATCCTCCATTGAGCATGCAGAACCAAAACATACAGAAAACCTGGGGACTGTAATGACAGTCCCTGAAACACATAAAAAGAAATACACTGATCTTTGATCCTCTGAATTTGTTCACTAGTAACAAAGAGTCTCTTGAAGACCAAGAGGAATAGTTCATTCAGAGCTTAAAACTGAAATACTCAACCAGAGGCTTTCAAGATCTCAAAGGCCAAAGAGCAACACAGAAGACGTCTACTCAACCGATGTCCGTCAGGATTGTTATGAACGGTATGAAGCAACAAAAATACGAAAAAAAAAAAATTATGACTTTATTCAACAATTTGTCTTCTCTGTGTCTCACTGAGTCGCCCTAGCCATTTTGGACATACACATGCACGATGCATTTGTTATCTTATCTACACTTTCATTTAAAGAAAAACAGCACATGCTTGTGTTGCGACTGACACAGAACAGTGTGTGTTTAGTGGATATTCTCTAAAAATGGTCTAAAATGGTGTTTTCTTTTATAACCAACCAACTGTATAACATACCTGTGGTACAAGCAACATTAACTAAACAGTGTTTCATCTAGGAAGAAATTAAATGCTAATTAAATTAAGAGTACTTAAAGGGATAATTCAACCAAAAAACGAAAATTCAGTCATTAATTACTCGTGCCATTCCAAACCTGTAAGACATTTGTTCATCTTTGGAACACAAATTAAGATATTGTAACTGTGAAAATGCTATGTATGGTAAAAACCTGTTAAATGGATAGTGCTAAATTCCTGTCAAATTTACAGGGAAAACCGTAAACTGACATTCCCAGAATTCCCTACCCTGGGCCAGCCCATACTTCCTTTGACGCTACATTCATTTCATGAGCAAAGTTAGTCTGGCCAAGCTGCCATTTTAGAGCATTTCTGTTCCCTAAAAACTGGGAACCAATGTGAAACGAGCACCCCCTACACCCTATGTTCATATTTAAAAACTTCTTGTTATCAGTGTATTTCAAAGATACAAAACATATTTCAGTGCTTTAATAGGCCGGTATGTTAAAATTATATCAATTAATGAAATGAACTGTAAATTTAACTGTCAACTTAGCTTAAAACTGTAAAACCTAAAATGGTTTTACCGTATTTTTTACGGTTGAGTTCCGACAACCACAGCTGCTGATTTTTTTTTCACAGTGTAATTTTACAAAGCTATACCTTTACAGAATATTGGCTGATACATCTGCACATCCAGGATATTTCATGTTAGTTTTTAGAGCTCCAGTCCCTGATCATTTTCATTGCATGGACGTTCTTATAAAAAATGAACTCTTTTCATTCCAAAGAAGTCATAGAGATTTAATGGGAGTAAATGATGATCATTTTTGGGAGAACGGTGTCCTTAAACTCTTAAATAATGAAGGTGCTTCACGATGCTATAGAAGAACCTGTTGTCTAAATGGGCCCATAAAGAACCTCTAACATCTGAAGAACCTTTCTGTTTCACAAAATCTTCTCTGTGGGAAAAAAAAAGGTTCTTCAGATTATACAAAGTCCTTTAAAGAACCTTTGACTGAATGAAACCAAAAAAGGTTCATCTATGGCATCGCTGTAAAAACCTTTTGAAGCACCTTTTTTTTGTGTAATAGCAATTTGGTCTCTGTTGAGGAGATCATCGCTCTGAAAGGGTCTGATCCAGAACCGGCCATTTTAATTGAACTCACAGCAGACAATGAGAAAGATTCATTTGGCCATTTTTTATTTGCGTCTGCCAAGATCTGAAATTAAATGTTAAATGTTTCATGGGCTAAGAAAAGGGCAGAATTCGTCTTTGTATTGTTCACCAGAGAGAGAGGGATGATGATGATGATGGTGGTGGTGGTGGTGAGGGGAAAGAGGAAAAGAAAGGCAATGGAGACCGATAAGAGACAAGACGGATGAAGAGAGCAGAAAGAGGCAGGCAGAGGAAGATGGATGAAGATGTGGGGTGTCCTGTAATATCATCATCCCTCTGTCAGCTCTAATAGGCTTTTCCTGCCTCACATCACTCATACGGATCCTTCATTAGATTCTGTGTGCTGGATTTGATCCTCGCCTCACACACTGCCAGCAGATCAACTGATCACTTCAGTCCTGTGTGTCAGCTCAAACCTGTGCCACGCCACTGCATTACACACACACACACACACACACACCTCATTGACAGAAAACACAACACACACCACATAATACAAAGCAAGGATATTACCATTAGCAGGAGTGAGCTTATAAATAAATATGTAATAAAACTCTAGAGGTACAGGCTGATGGGTTGTTAAGGTAAGTGATGATGTCAGAGTTAAGTGACCTGGCACAAGCTGATTGGTTCATACTTCATATGCACACAATGAGCTAGGCGCCCTGCATTTATAGGGCAGGCTAGCCTGTAATGGAGATTCCTGCAGCTCACTTTTAGAGTTTCTCTGAAAACCTCCTCCTTCCCTAGCTCCACCTACTGTATGTAAATCTGCTACAGGTTATTTCATATGCTTTTATGCAGCATCAGTATATTGTTAACATTCACGACACTGTATCATATGCATTGACAGTAAAGTTCCTGTACTTGTACTAATGTTCAGAGAGAGTCATGATCGTTTTACCCTAACCCTTTAGAATGAGTCTGGATGTAAACGGCACATACTATATTTGATCAGTGTATCTTCTTTTGACATTAGCAAAAATGTTACTTGATGTAGGTCAAAGTAATATTTTGTCAGGCTTTTTAAAATATATATTTTCACTCACAAACAAAATCTAATTTGGATAGGGCCCAGTTAACATGTGTTGTTTTTTTTTTTTTTCAATAACATTTGCTAATGTTCTCATTGAGTTAAGAAAAAGTTAGTTCTAAATGTTCTTTCAAAATGTTTAAAAATCGTTTTTGTACATATGTTAACATTATGGGAACCTTTTCACTTCAACTTTTTGAACAAATATTCCAGTAGGTCATTCCTGATATCCGTAAACCTTTTGGCTTCAAATTTTTGGGAAAAAAAAAAGTTTTTCATGTTTTAAGCATTCTACCAAAATAGTGATGTTTAAATATAAGCAACACATACTAGCCGAGTTTAGGATTCTATTTGAATTTCCACCCTATTAATTTCACATTCCACAGTCTATAAACCTGAAAGGGTGGACAATTTTGAGATAAACTAGCTGTAGTTTTTTCAGTGATCAACATTTAGCTCTCTAACTTATTACAGATGAACATAACATTTATAACTATGTCAGATTTATTTATTTATTTTTTATTCTTATTATTTTTGATTGGACAAACATTCTATAATATAGCCAAACAGGATGGGACTTTAAGATTGGGACAAGCAGGAGAACATTTCAAAAACTTAAAGTGAGTCTGTACCTTCATTTGTACAGTTAAATTCTGACTGAAAAAATAAACTATATCACTTCTTGCAAATGATTTCAGTGGGATTTTAGTCTATTTTGGAAGGCCAGGAAGTACTTCCTACTTGAAAATAAATATAAATAGATGAATATGCTTTCACATAATTTATATGATTGAGTGATGAAGTTTAGTCTAGTCCACAACATAATTTAAAAATATTTTGAGGTTTTTATAATTTCATGGTTTATATTTCTAATGAAAGTTGATTACTTTGCACTGACGACATGGTAAAACTGAACGCATATATCAATTAAAAGTTAATAAAAATAAACAAACAAACAAACAAACAAACAAATAAACAAATAAATAAATAAATAAATAAAAAACAATAAATAACTACAGCTCAGTTCTGCTTCTAGTTTAGGGACAAAAGGAAGCTTAATGTGCATTTCCTCAGTTGGAAATTGTGTGTGTGTCTCTCTGTGTGTGTGTAAACATAGAGCTAAGTGTGTGCACATACAGGCTGATGATATACAGGGCCATGTGTGTATGTGTGTGTGTGTAAACACAGAAGTGATGATGTACAGGGCCGTGTGTGTGTGTATGTGTGTAAAGCGGGTGCTACAGTAACGGATACAGCGAGGGCCCGTCTGTCATCAGGCCGTCTGCTAGCGTGATGTGAGACAGACAGGCAGGAGCGGAGGTCTAGCAGCTGGCAGAGCCGTCAGGAAACACACTGCAACAGTGTCAACATCCAGCAAAGCATTCACAGCATCAACACCAAACAAACACAGCAGCTGCGTTGGCGCTGGAGCGCGAGGTGAGTACACACACCTGAACACGAGCACGCCTTCAGTGCTGAGAGCGGCAGGTGAGAACGGACACACTCAAAAGAGTTACTCTGTTTACCACACTTATCGCTCTTATGATTGTTACTGCAACAAAAACAGCTAGAGCCCCATAGAGCCCAGGACAATGGACAGAAATAACTCAAAAGAGACAAGCAGATGTAAATCTTAAGAGGGTCACGCTACACTGAAATACAGCAAAGCCATTAAACAAACCTAGAAAAACATGCTTTTGTCTCATCAGGTAGCTAATAGAGAAGTGCAAATGTCATACAAGATCATGAGCCGCTGCTAAACAGGGCCTGAATCCAAAGGTCAATCCAAACCATGACTTCAGCTTTTCATTTTAGTTTTATTCCTCTCTGTATTCTGAAGGTTTGATAATATTTTAATAATATTGGATTTACGCAATATTTGACTACTTAAAACATGGTGAAAATGTTTGTTTTCTGATTTAAGGAGTGAGAAAAAGAAAATTCCACAATCCCCTCCAGAAAAACATTTGGTCCCACTTTATATTAAGTGTCCCTAATACCTGTGTACTTCCATAGTAACTAGATGTGTATGTACTATGTAACCACAGTGTAAGTACACACCGGTACATACACTACTATCTCTAGCTGTAATATTTCTGTACTTTCACACATGTAACAACCCTCAGTATGGTGTATGTAAGTACAAATGTGTAACAGGACATTGGTAACAACACTTTTTGATAATGAAAGTGCAAATGTGTAACAGGACTAACAGCACTTTTTGGTAAATAAAGTGTTAGGCTTTATATTAAATAGACAATTGCTATGGATTTAGCATGTAATTACTCTGATGTTACACAGCAGGCAGTAAATTCGCCTTCACATATATAATTGTGGTTGGTGTCCAGAATGTTACACTTTATATTAAGCGGGCAGTTCCTGAGGAGTTACCTTGTACATACACTGGTATTACAGAGGTGCACCAACTCCACCCCCTTTACATATCCCTAAACCTACCCAACTACACCCCCTGATCACCCCTTGTTCCAGTTACTCATATACATACTGCTGTTACTAAATGTAGCTATGTAATTCCTGTTACATGACCACTTAGTGAAGTGAAAGAAGTGCTGTTACCAATGTCCTGTTACACATACACACACACACACACACACACACACATATATATATATATATATATATATATATATGTATTTGAGTTTTTTTTTGTTGTTTTTTTTGTTTTTGTTTTTGTTTGGTAAAGTATATTTTTTATATCTTTAAATGTCTTTACTTCTGCTTTCTTAGATATTACAGTTTGAATTATAATCTGCATCATGTTTATAACTTGAAGTCAAATTTAGGAATTTAATTGGCATTCTCAATTCTGAATGGCCCACAACCCAGGGCTGTGTTAAGTAAGACTACAAGACTATGCTATATTTAGCATCATGCTTTCTCTCATTCACATACGCATGACTGGTTCATCTCCTCCACCTCTAATATATCTGGTTGTAGTAAAGCACAAACATAGGATGCAACAATACTTTGAAATTGTCTTGTGTTTCTTTTGCCAATAAATGTGTGGTAGTACAGTCACCTGAAGTCTGTAAAGAAAAAAAAAAGAAAGCAATTTGTCTTGGAACTCTTCCCCAAATCCCAAACCAAAATGAGATTCTAGAAGACAAGAGTGGTGGCAAATAAACAGACGCTTGTTATGATTGATGTTGCCTGTGTCACATGCAAAGTATGTAGTCTTCCTCGGCAGTCCATATTTCAGCTGGAATAATCTGTCCTCTCAAGTGTACAGCACAAGCCTACTTGCTCTGAATTTTAACCGCCAATCCAAGAAGTTCTGACTTTGTCAAACTTTGATCCCAGGCTTTCTTTCTCCTTCAAACTCTCTCTTTTTCCCATTCACTCTGCTTTTCATCCACTGCTCTGAAGCTCTGAAGATAAGCTCTCCATAAGAAGAAGTATCAGAGCACAGGAAGGTTAGGAGTGGCACTCGGCATTCAATCCTGGTGACCTGTCTTGACAGAAGCTCTCTGGCTCTCACCGAGCGGCTCCACACCACTGAGCACGTAGATGTGTGGTGTGAGCTGAGGTGATAAGCCCCAGGCTCCATCTTGCTTAGGCAGAACCCTCTTTTCAGCACGAGACTCGGCCTATATCCGCTAGGTCATAAGTGGTTTCTAGGGAGCTTGGCAGTAGATGATGTGAAAATTGTCCCCTGCTGTGATCCACACCTACAGGCATTATTTGACGGTGCATTACTTCACATCCTATTAAAGGATTAGTTCACAGAAAATTACACATTTTAATCAAGCTCATTTCATCAAAATAAACAGGTTATTTATCGTAAAAAAAAAAAAAGTATGTTGGGTTTATGTCATTTAAATGCGTACATTGGTCTTACAAGAACCAATTAAGTACAATTTTTAAAAATAGAGTAAAATGACTTACTCACATAACTTTAATGCCACAAAATAAGAGTTATATGCTTCCTTGTTAGTGAGCAAATAGCACTTGTTAGCATGTTAAATGCTAAGCCTGTTCCTTAAAAAAAATCAGTCATCATTTATATACCCTCGAATTGTTGCAAACCTGTATGGTAGCTGTTGAACATAAAATCCTGGTACTTAAAGAGCTGCTGCCACTGACTTCCATACTATGTTATGCAGATATCAGAGTAAGAATGGCTGTTAATTGACTGGCTAGAGATAAATTTAACATTCCATTATTAATGTAAATAGTGACCACAACATCTAAACACATCTGAGGCTGTTTTTGTTTTATTTTATTTACAAATGTCATTGATTCAGTTGTGGCTTTCCTCTTTCCGCACTATGCAGGCTGTTTGCTTTGCAAATATTCAACGAACTATGGTTTAACAGATTTTTTGAAAAGCTCAGATGCAACATAATGACTCATTCATGAATTTATATTTATTTTATTATTCATAAAGGTGGAACAGGAAACTAGATCAGATGTCAAGTTTTAGCAAATAACTATCGTTCAGGCCTGTTCCTCACACAATGTTCCTGAATGTTTCAGGTTTCAGAATCACATGAGAATGGGTAAATAATGACTATCTTTTTATTTATTTTTAAGTATGTTTCCTCCTTTTACAATTTCTTTGCTGTATCCTGGAGTTGTGACATGAGCTAAGAACAGTATAAATGAGAGGGAAGGATTATGGCCTCCGCAGGTTACATGGGGGTTTATTCTACAAATTTACAGCACGAGAGCTAATCAAAATGATGATAAATGTGGTGACACAGAGATGGGGCCAGCCGTTTGTAAGGGTTAACAGCTGTCTGTCAAATCAACAGTATTCAGCAACATACCTCACTCTCCTGACAGTTAATCAGAGCGCAGGTTCTTGGTCTTAGCGCCACATGTGATCCAACCCACATTTTTTACATTTCTCTGAGCTCCAACCCAGAGCTGTTCCTAATGATGTACTCATTCACTGTCAGCATTGTGAAGGGGACTTAGCACTCTCCTTGACTGTTAAAAAAAATAGAAATTCTGTCATCATCTACTCCACCTCTGGTCACAATATGATTTTATTGTATGGAAAAAAGAGCAGGATGGACTATTTGTTTCACTGAAGAAATAGTTATTTGTTTGTTTGGTTGTTAGTTTGGATGGTTTGTCAGGATCTCTGATTTATATATATATATATATATATATATATATATATAAATAAAAACTTTAAGAATTTTCTTTTTTTTTTCTATACAAGTTGGCATTTGTATACTTTCTAGTAAAAAAAAAAATATATATATATAAAATACATAAAATGTATATACAGTATATAAAATTATTAGTAGATGCACTATATATATATATATATATATATATGTTTATATAGAAAGTGGGCAATAATCCTTGAGCAATATTTTACATTTAGATGAATTTCTTCTCTCTAAACTGTTTCTCAAACATGTTGTCTCATCACCACTGATGAATATGACATATCACAACACTATGGAGACCTAGACTGAGGCATTAGAAGACACTCAGGTCAATTTATGATTTGCTGTCTCTCTGAACCAAACAAATAATATCGATCTGTACCATACTTAATTGCCTTAGCATCATATACATATATCACATACAGTGTGTGTGTATATATATATATATATATATATATATATATATATATATATATCACATTGCATATATCTGCTTCATATGTACATTTAATTATCACATCTTTGGCTATGCATCACATTGGCCTCAGTTACAGAGATGCACATATCTCTGATATATACAGTGTTAACCACCCAACTAGAGACCTGCGTGGGACAGATTTTTCCTGTTCCCGCATGTTCATGTCCTGCTCCCGCAAAAATGTATATATTATTTTCTCCTGCTCCCGCCCGCAGTATTCAAATTTTGTCCCGCTCCCGGCCGCAAAAGTCCGCAGGTAAACATATAAGTTGATTTATTTTCACCGCTTCTTCCCGCTACTCTATTATTTGTTTCACTTGCTTCCCTTTTGAATATAAATAAAAAAGAAATAGAAAATAAACAAAAATGCGGACACGAACGAGTAGCTTTTAGAACATAGAAATACAGTTAGAGATAGGCTGATAATTTTGCAATAAAAAAAAAATAAATAAATAAACGTTGATTTCTTAAGTGGTCAAACAGAAAAGCATTTGGCCTAAAACTGCTTCAGAACATGCATTAGTCTTTTTTTCCTTCAGCAATGCTGAAAAACAAGTACAACAAGCTTTTATCTGTGTCATGCTCTTTAGACATTGTGCCTCGGTGTGGGTCTATAGTCATGAACCACGCGAGAGTTAGCTTCCGAACCTGCGCCTGTAAATGGTTTTTAATTCATTCATTCTTGTTGCTTTTGTGCAGTAGAAAAATAACAGAATATTTGTTTTTATTAAATCAATTTTAAGATAAATCCATTTCGCGGGAGTCCCGCAAATATTTATATTCTCTCGCGACCCGCACTTACATGAGGACCTTACCGCCCGCGCCCGCATTCACCCATCAAATCTTGTCCCGCGCAACGCTCGGTGCGTTTGGGTCCCACGGTACTCCTGCGGTACTGCTGCGGGACTGCAGGTCTCTACACCCAACCATACTGTACCACAAAACCTTTAATTGCCTCTTACCTCAGTAACAACAACGCAGCTGTACACTGTACCTAACATTTCTAGACCATTTAATAGATGTCTACAGCAGTCATTCAAGCTATAAAGGTGGATTTTTTTTTTTTTTTTTTTTTTCATTTGATTACTACACCACACAATACTTTTAGGGTAATTAAATTGAAGCTTATCATTGATGACATGAGGGTGAGTATATCATGAAGAAATTTAAATTTTTGTGTGAACTAATTTTGCAGTGTCAATTATGAGCTGAAATTTTCGACATGAGGGTGAGTATATCATGAAGGAATTAAAATTTTTGTGTGAACTAATTTTGATTTTTACATGCATACATGCAAACTCTCTCTCTCTCTCTCTCTCTCTCTCTATATATATATATATATATATATAAGAGCCTGACAAAGGACCTTATTTTTTGCGCCTGTACAAGATTCCCAAAAAAATTACAACTGTAAATCCATCAAAGGAAAAAAAACAAAAACAAATGAATAAATATAAAAATACAGGCTAAGAAGCAAGGCAAATCAGTGCGTAATCCTTTGGCGTAATGTGCACTACATCCTGAACTTGGCTGGAATGCTGTATGCTAAAAGAAGCCACTTGGCCCACTCCAAGCATACAAATCAATTACTTACACACATATCTCAGCAATAACTGAAGCCAAACAGATATGAAATAACAGCTTGTTCCATTCCCATTCAGAGTCAGACTCGTATCTCCTCTGGATTAGAATTGCACTGGCAGTTGATATCCTGTGGTGGATGTCATTTTCCCGCAGATTTGCTTTAAGTCAGCACTAATTCTTAATCTTTCTGTCTTTTCTCTTCACATCTCGCAACTTCATGCTCTTCCTCTCATATGAGGGTTGAGCTGACTCAGAAGTTGTCAAGAAAGACACCCACTCAACAAGGCCGTCACACAAAAAATGTGTTTAAGCATGACTGTTTCCAACATTTAGAGGTCTTCTACTCAACCTGTGCCTGACGGACCCAACAAGTTGTCTGGTTTCAGGCTAGATTTGAGTTGGTGTCAGTTGTGATGCTTTAACTTGTTTTACCCTTACTTTTTGACAAATACACTGTAAAAAGTGGTAAGTTACAGCCGTTAACTTAAAATAGCATTGTCTGTCTGATTTAATGCATACAGAATGTTTTCAAATTAGAATAAAGCAATGCTTTTAATTGGATGACTTAAATACCACCAAGATGTTAACATTATCTTATTATTATTATTTACATTTTATTATTATAATACATTGTCAGTTATATTTCAGTCATATTTGAGTTAAGGTTGAGATTAATCCTAAAGTTTGACACTGTCCGTTGCCTCAGATCGGTTTGCCAGATTTTGTTTTCAGCCAGGTTTAACATTAAATTTAATGTAACCTAATGTATTCATTTATAGATATTAATGGGTCAAACATCAATTACTTTTGTGTAAAATGTCATTTTGCTTATACACTTAATAAAGCAACACAAATCAGAGTAGTGGACTTGTCTTCTCTTTTTCTAAAAGTTTTGAAGGCTAAAATTCAATAACTGAAAGTGGTGCATCATCTACCAAGTTACTGAACTTGCTTCCGTGTTTGCAGTTATAGTTTTCTCTATTTTTATTATAACCCTCTTAGGGAACCAACATGCGATATAGCCTATGAAATCACTTGACAAGTGCAGTTTTCTTACCTGAGCTGACATACCTGGTATTAAAAAAATTAAGTTTGGACGGAAAAACAAAACGTGCCATGAACGTGCTACTTGCATGGCTATATCTAAATTCAAATTTTGTCATGTTCTCAAAACTTGTACAGTAATGCCAGATTTTTAAATTTCCCAATTTATCAATCATAGAGTTTGAAAACCTTTAATAATTTTAGAACATGTTATGAAGCTTTACATTCAAACAGATGGCATTTCAGAGTCATTCAAGGTTATTTATTCTGAAGTAGGTCTTGCACTTGCCTCTGGGATTCTGTAAACTCCTTGACACTTCATCCATAGCTTGCTCACACAGCTCTTTAGTGGCTCGAAGTCTCACTTTGTTCAAAACATTTTGCTTTAACAAGTATTTCGTGTGAGGTTTGTCAGTTCTAATAACAACTTTCAGTATGATTGGACGTTACATCACTATGACCAACCAATCAGAATTAACCTCAAGGCTAAATTCCTCTGAAATTAAAGTGGACATGTGGAGAAGAGTGCAGAACATTCAAGGAATGGTTGAAATTTTGCTTCATTTAATAGTATGTCATCCTGCCTGCTGGTGGAATAATCTCATAAAAACATTGCATTAAAAAATAAATAAAATAAATAGTGTGATAATACCAGAGGGCATTTAGATTTTCTTCTTACAAAACAGAACTGGATAAGTTTGAGTATAACTACTGCAAAGATTCCATTATATGTCCATACTGATGAATATTTTTTATTTATTTCTATAAATAGGCAGTATAATTTCACATTATTTGCATTTGAGTGATGAATAACCATTAAAATACATAACGCATATCACTGCTACGGATTCTGGTTAATCCAATTACAATGTAAAGTCTGTTTTAAAATATCATTTTTATGTTTTGAGACATTTTTTAGCTCAAAGGATCTAACGTGACAACATTTCGGCACTAATAATCACCTTATTCCTTACTTTTCTTTTATTTGTTGTTTTTTGATTAATATTGAATGATATTTTACTATGCATCCAATCAATTTCTAAATGATTCTCATATCATGTTGTGAGATTTTTGTCACAGCACCAACTAATCACCAATCACTTTGATTTTAACATATCTATGTTGTCTCATTAAAGTTTTAGTTGTAGAAACACAATTATAAATTATTTCCACTTGTCAAGTTTTCCATTAATGAGGAAGATATCAAATTCTGCCTTGTTAAAACCTCCCACCAGTGGTTAATGTTACTAGGAGAATGTTTTTAGTGTCAGAAAAAAAAATTGCCATCCACCCTCCACTGGAGTTTGCTAATTACAATTCTAGTTTATGAAATAGAGGCCTTTAAAAGAGCATGCATAATTAACAGAACTTGCCTAAAAACTGGGTATGCTTAAAACGATGTATATAGGAAGTATAACACATGCACATAATCACCTTGTCTTATGTAAGAGCACTGTATTAGTCAGTAAGGTCATTTTATGTTGAGTGATACTTGATTGCACTCTGCATTCAAATGAGAAGAATTATTATACCTACTTATAATGCAGCAACATTGCACTAGAGGCTTTAAAATCACCTTGCAGCATCAAATGGTATGTTCTTCTGAACACATGTACACACTCTCATGAAACATCACAGAGCAAGTACAGGAAAATTTGACTCAGTATGCTGTTTTATTTTTTATTTTTTTAACTGAACAAAGATGCTCATGCAAACTCATGCACAAAACAAAAGCCCAAGGGTTTGAGGGGAATATATGCAACAATTTTAACTCAAGGATTAGGGAGTATGCATTAGCCTTTGAGTACCAGAACAATGCCAAATCCAGCTTTCATTCTCTGAACCCCAGAGAAACACTGAAACCATTTAAAGTCAACAAACATAGTTTTCTAAAACTCGTTTCGGGAGGAGGGGGCGAAGGCTCGACCCCCTATTCACAATCTCCGCCTTCTCATTTCCCAATTATCCCATCTTCCTATCAGATCCCTCAACTCGCCCTATAAAATAGCCAGATCTGCTCCCTTGCCTCATCTCGATCTTTGTATGGGTTGAGCTCGATCTCTGTATCGGGTCATGGCGACCCGCAGCACCTACCAGAAACCACAAGACCTATCAACAACAACAACAGCCAATGCTGTCTCCCCGGCGCTCTAGTTCTCAATATCCGCCCTCTCAACTACAAACAAGGCCTCTTCAACCTCCTCTGGGCCAGCTTGTTAGCCCAGCCTCTAAGCTATGGATCATGCCTAACATCAACCAACCCTACACAACCCAGCACGGTGCTCTCATTTTCACGCTTAGCTTCCGGATTATCACTACAGATCAAATCAGACACTCGTACGGAGGTCCCAGCCCAAATCACCCTTC
>JAUCMU010000033.1:16408294-16423385 GCA_032275025.1 Enteromius treurensis
TAGGCTTTACATATAAATTGTGGTTGGTGTCCAGAATGTTACACTTTATATTAAGTGAGCAGTTCCGGACACACACCATTCTGAGGCATGTTACATGTGTGTAGTTACAGAAATATTACAGCTGTTGATACTATCTAGCAATGTGTACTTACACTGTGGTTACATACTACATACACATCTAGTTACTGTGGAAGTACACAGGTATAAGGGACACTTAATATAAAGTGGCATACATTTAACTCTAATATGGCAACAAAATTAGGAATTTTACGCCGACTTTATTGAATGTTCATATTTATGTTTGAAAATGTATGTAAATTACCACCTACCTAATAAGACAATATTTTCACATTTAAACGTAACATTTCAGAAAATATAATACAAAACAAGGACAGTATTACATATTAGCTTAAATTTTACCCATAATTCACCTGTGATTCCTTGCTTTAAAGGGCAAAAGAAAATGAAATAAGATAAAGCCATAAATTAATGTATGCATTACATGCAACTGAGATCAATTTGAAGGAATCTTCTATTTGTTGGGAATTCATTAAATTAAATAATTTTTTTACTGTAATTTGACATGAAATGTAAATGAATGATGGCGGGTGGTTCCCTTTAACAGCCCAAAACACGTTAAATAAAGTGCTTACATAGGTGATCAAATGTGCCTCACTTGGCTCCGTAGGCTGAATAAAGGCCTCCTGCAGCAAATCCAAGCAGTTTTGTAAAATAAATATGTAGCTGATTTGTTGAAGTGTCGATTCACAGGGTTCAAACTTGGGCTCTTTATCGTGTATGGGGTGAGCTACCGAGCTAACATACAGAGTTAGAAAACTCATGTGCATGTGTCACAGTACGTTAAATCCACAACATAATATTCCTCAAGTAATTATGCAAATATTAGGCTTTATTAATTGAAATGCTGACCTGTCAATCACGCTTTGTGGAAAAATGGAATATAAGTTGTTTGATTTTTTCCTGCCTCTAGTTGAACTGGAAGGTGCAGCGATTCTAACTATGAGTTTGGAGTTTTGCAGAAATGTAGATCCTATTTCCAATGAACCTATGTTGAAAACGGTGCTACAGGAGGAGGGGGAGACAAACTGTTGAATGAAGTTATTATTTTTGCTTTCTTCATGCACAAAAAGTATTCTCGTAGCTTCATAAAAATCCTGTCACCTGAATCATTTTATCAATGCCCTCGCTATATTTCCGAGCCTTGATCGTGTTAGAACCCTAACTGTCTATGAAGCGGCAGATGGCTCTCAGAATTCATCAAAAATATCTTCATTTGTGTTCTGAAGATGAACGAAGGTCTTATGGGTTTGGAATGACATGAGGGTTAGTAATTAATGACAGAATTGTCATTTTTGGGTGAAGCATCCCTTTAACACACAAAATAAAAACACAGTGTTTCCTGAGGTTTAGTCTGACCTTGACCTCTCAGATTGAGTGTTAACTCATGACGAGCGCTGCAGTGATTGATTGTGGAGGAGCAGAGGGACGTGAGCTGATATGTGCAGCTCAGCTCAGGTCAACATCACACCTCAGAGGTCAACAAATCCAGCCTGACCTCTAGAAGAGCCGCCTGCTCTCAGACACACACACTTCCCAGCATTCTCACACTTCCTCTGACCTCCTGCGCAAACACACCGTCTGTCAGCGCTCCGCCAACAGGTACAACGAGCCAAAAGCCTGAGGAGTGACGGGAACCAAACGTCCCACCACTGCTTCTTTCTTCCACTCAAACGGATTTACAACACTCTTAAAAATAAAGTTGCTTGAAAGCTTCTTCATAGCGATGCCATAGAAGAACCGTTTTTAGTTCCACCAGCTCTTTCTTATCTTTTTATAATCTGAAGAACCTTCTTTCACCACAAAGAGGCTTTTGTGAAACAAAAAGATTGTTCAGATGTTAAAGCTTCTTTATGGAGCCATTTAGACAAAAATGTTCTTCTGTAGCATTGTGAAGCACCTTTATTTTTGTGTTCAGGAACAGAGAATAGTAGTTTACAATACCGTGTCTACCAGGGTTAATATAGTATTACATTTATCTTAAACTTAAAAACAAAAATAAAAACTATATATAAAAACACATTTTGTATCTTAAAATAAGATGAACATTATATAGAAATATATATAAATTCTGCTATGTGCCAAGAGAATATTTGTAATTTTTTGTGTAGTACAACTTAATGTAAACTTCTGAAAATGTACAATAAATACATTTGATTTTGAAACATTACATTCTTAATATATTTGTATATGAATCAAAGTAAAAAAAATTTAAACCTTGGCCTTCACTTAGGTTAGATTTTTGATTCTTCACAGTGAAAAGTTTAAACAGATCCTGACAGCTTGTGTACTTTTTGTGTATAACAGCTACAGTACATCCATCTATCTTATAAGAAATCATTTAATGTCTTTTGAAGACTCTGAAACCTGTGCGTCTTTGTGGCCCGTGTGTGCAGAGAGATGTCTGGCTACCATTAACACTCACGTAAAACAAAAGAAAGTCTTTCAGCGACTCGACAGATGAAAGTTCATCAAGGTTAGTGTTCATCAAGAGAACAAATATCAGTGAGATCAGTTCATAATCTCTGGAAGTATACTCTCTCTTTATCCTTGTTTCTTAAACTAATTACACTAGTAGTGGAAGTCGGAGGAGATCTGTAGGAAGCCTAAGCAAACATTGATGATCGTTAGTTCTCTCTCCAGACGGGTCATAACCTCCAGACTTTATCTGCACGTCTGGAGCGAGGGCCGACTGATTGGCAGGTTAATTTGTGATGCTATAAGCTGATTTTCTTGGCTTGCTTAATGCTCTTCGCTGCAGATAAGTCTGCCTAATATGAAGACTGTCATAATTCATCCGCTTCTCAGGAACATTCGTGACAGAGAACTCATCAATCGAAGACGCCGTCTAAAGTCACATCATCCGCTGGCGGTTTGGAAGACTTTTCTCCCTCCTTTCCTTGAAAGCGTGTTTACGCTGAGACGTCCGGTTCCAGCGTCAGCTGTTTCCGTACAAATTAACACACTCAGTGGTGAACTGGATTCCAATTTAGATCCGGAGCCGAGTGTGCAAATTAGCCATGTTTTTTAATTAAGCGCATCTCTCTGCATTAGCCGGAGCACCATTGTTCGGCATAGTGCAGGTGCAAATTTATTCTCGCTGGAAGCTGGGCGATGTCCGTCCTGCGGACGCAGTCTAATCAGACCCCAGCGGGGGGACCGTCACACCGAGAGCTTCTGCTGAGAGCGGACAGAAATTATTCCTCATTTGAGGATCTGCTTTATAACAATTCCATTAAAAGTTGCCACCATGCAGATGAGCGCGGCGCTTGATGAAGAGCGATCTCACCCGCCGGACAGCTGACAGACAGTGCAGCTCCATTATTTGTTAACGAGTCGTCTCATCCGGTGCTGCTCAGTGAAGGACTGGAGGTGGCTGTGTGATGCTGTTGTGTTTATGTGTTTTGTACGTGTCACTGAGCTTCAAAAATAACGAGGGTCTTCTCGCGTAGCCCCTTCAATTGAGCTGCTTTGCATGCGGGAAAAGAGGAAGGCCGTCATTATGGATGCATAGCGTGTGAGGTGACGTGTGCTCGAATGACTTCAGCCTCAGATGACCATGAAAAGAACCGTCAGTGCTAGTGTCTGTTCATGCCCTCATTCAATGCAGACATGTTCAAACAAAAAGGATGCATGCGTTGCGTTTTTGCCACTTTTACCCTCGCGTGGAAAGGTTTCTTTAATTGCAGTAGACTGACATTTATCTTTTCCTCTGTTTTCTTTCTTTTGTACTTAACACACTTTATTATGCAGAAGTAGTGCTGAAGTCCAATTAAAGACATACTTAGTATATTAGATTGTGCTAAAGTGGAACTAATACCAGTATACTTTAAATATTTTGCATTTAAAAGGCAATATTAAACAATCCTCATTAAAAGTGACATAAACATGCATTTTAGGCTTTGTTTATGTGCATTGTGCACCAGGAGCCTGTTCCATAAACCGAGATTAGAGTATAAGCCTGGCTTGTTTGGCAAAAATATAATTATGATTTTTATGTCAGTAGGTTATCTGTCAGCATGTTAATAGATTTGAACTATAGTTAATATGAAAAAAAATATTAAGTATTACTTTTTTTACTAGCACAAGGATATTTTGTAATATTTGATAATGTTTATTATTTATATTAGTTCATGTGTACTAACAATAAAAAACACATATACATATTTCACAGCGTTTCAAAGGTGATGTTAATTTAAAGATTTAATACTAATCTCCTTATCTATTAATCCTGGAATTGGATATTATGAATACTATTGCAGGTTGATTTGCATGAATGTAAAATAAAAATAATTTTTAATTGCCCTGAGTTAACATATAATCACAACAAACAGCAACATTTTTATTAAACTATGAACTAAACTATGATTATTTTTTGAAATTTTTTTTTCAGATTTGTCCTATCAGCTGCATCAGTTTTCTAAGCAAACATCTGAAAGTCAGTTGCTGAGGAGTCTAGGACAGCTTTTGCATGAATTCTCTTCTACAGTTTAAAGTGGTGATGTAACAGGAGCAGAAAAGATCTATTTTACCAAATTATGAAGCACATCTACGTGATACTGATCACCAGTAAAATGTAGGCTGGGTTGCATCGTTCGGTGTATCTGAATGCAAGCTTCTGCTGGAATACCAGTTACAATATTTTGATTTCAAATTTCAAGGTTCAAACATAAAATCATATGCATGGATAAATACCATGCATAGATAGGGTGAAATACATTTAATGCACTCTTTGACACATATGTGTTTTCCTGGAACAGGATTATTCGGTCTTTATACCATATAATGTCGGTACTATCAGGACAGCGATCCTGTCAACTCTGTTCTGGCTTCGAGGGAATAAACTCTCTCTGTCAGATACCCGCAGCCTCTCCGAGAGCTCAACCATCTCCTGTGATACCAAGCCTCTGATCGTTTCCATCTAAAGAAATCCACATACGCGTTGTTCCGTCGATCAGCGGCATCAGAGCATTGGCCGTGTAATCTATAACCGGCACGCAAGAAGCTTAACAATACAGCGTATGTTCTACACAGGCCTATATTTTATCCTGAAACCCATTTACATCCTGTTAACCATTTCTCAGGGCAGATTAGCCGCTGGTAGAAGGCAGAGCATTTCCCCAGAGAGAGAGGCTTTGCTGCTGATAAGGCTGGTTATAGGAAAGCGGGATTAGTACATCTGACCAGGGCAAAAACGCCTCTGATTATTCCTGAGAAACGGCTCTATCCTGTCAGCCGCCGCTTGATTAAACATGTGGCGAGGACAGTGAGGCACAGCCGCGGGAGATAACTGCCATTATTTATGCGGCTGGATGGTGGGCAGGGATTGGTGAGGGTACAGTACCGCCGGATCCCGGGGGGTTCGATGCCGATCACATGGACGGATGCTTTATCGCCCCCCACCTCGCTCTATCGCCGCCGCGGCCTGCGCCCGATACAGATGTGCAGGGATATGCCCGTTATCTTCCTGAGGAACTTCTGATGAGCGAGGAGCTTTATAGAAATATGACGACAGTTTGAAACCTGCTCAGTGATGCTGCAAGCACAGAAATGGGATCCATCACATTGGTCGCGGTCACAGATGCAGAGCACACATGCTCTAGGTTAAATATGAGAGTTTAGACAAAAACCTAATTAGATTGTGTGGCTTATTTGTTCTCACTGCACCAACAATTAAAGTTTGTCTGAGGCGAAGGATGATCTAATCAGCAAACATTTACTCATTACAGATTGAAATCCTTTTTATATTCAGAAGCCGGTTAATTAATTAGTTGTGTTAATGACCCGTTAATGGCTGCGGATGAGGAATTTTAACGAGGCACCTCAATTAAATATTATCTAACTGGCTAATCAATGTTAATTAATTATTCACATGATATTTTGCAGGGGAATCGATTTCCCCATACAGCTGAATGAAAGGCCAGATGTGTTTGTGAGCGTTTGCAGCTCGACTGTATAAATCATGTTTTATTTTGTAGCGTACTCCTCACAATGGCCTTCACATCTGAGTGTAAAATAGATGATCTTAGCATAGCTGCAGCAGCGGTGGTGAAGGCTGGAAGAGCTCCGTCACCGGCTCTCTTCTGGCTGCAGGATGGGAGAAGCCCCGGTGGGCCAGGGGTGGGTGTTTGAGGGAGATGGTGGTGATGGCGCAAGGTCTGAACAGAGACAGAGAGAGGGCACATCCTCTACAGGACTCTACCTGAGCACCCGCCACCGACCTCATAAACCATGCTGGAGAATATTTCAACTCTGTTATAGTGCATTTGATTGTCTTATTTTCTGACACACTGTAGTAATGAGTGGTGCTTGTGGAGCGATTTATTAACATTAAACTAAATTATTTATGACTCATCTCACAGATGAAGACTGACAGAATTTTGTAGAATACCACAGGGACTTGAGGATCCAGGCCTCTTTTCACAATAGACACTAACAAACCACCCAGAAAACCACTTGGAAACACCTTAGCAACAACTAAGCAACTCCCTAGTAACTCCAGACGCTGCACTAGCAAGTGTTACAAGCATCTAGTAACGCCCAAGTAACCACCCAGACTATCCTACAAGCCACATAGCAACACCCTAACAACCACTAGGACTATCATACACGCCACCTATTATTAACACCCTGGCAACTAATAGAATACTTACAAAGTGTCTATTAACACATCAGTAACCTCCAAGACAATTAAAAGACTTACAAGCATCTAGCAACACCATAATAACAATCCAGACCAACACCCCAACAACTCTTAGAAGTCTTCTTAGCCTTTAGTAACACCCTAGTAACCACTATAACTATGATACATGCCACCTTTTAACACCCTGGCAACTAATAGAATCCTTACAAGTGTCTATTAACACACTATAGTAGTAACCACCGAGACTATCCTACATGCCACCTAGCAACACCCTAACAACACTATAACAATCATCTAGTAACACCTAAGCAACCACTTAGCAACACCCTGACAACATGTCTGTCTACACGACAGTCTGTGTTGTTGCGGTTCTCATTAGTGGCGATTGTTCCTGCAGGCCAGTATTGAGGCATGAAAGTGGCTGTGATATAATCAATGATTACAAGAGTCTGATGAAGAAATTCTCTGAGAGATCAAATCATTCTCAGGGCCCAGCAGATTGCATGCTGGGAACTCAAGGAGCCCTCGACATCCAGGATTATGACTTTGTCCTTGTTGTCGAGCACAGACAGATCTAGAGCCTCCATGTGAATGCAGCAGGAGGAAACCTCTGTTGAGCGCTCGCATTCAGTAAAGCAGGGCTATTTCAAATGACTCTTTTTTTTTTTCATAAATCCATTTTAAATAGTCACATTTTCTCTGCAGCTAATAGGATCATGGTAGAGGTAATCTCTGCAAATCTGACAGAAGAAAAGAGGTTCTGGCCTTCATCTCCTTCCTTACGATAAGTGAACAAATTCAAGAGTTTTTCCTGTGGGAGAGAAGAGGACGAGGAAAAGCCGGAGCAGACAAAGACTGGAAACAGGGAGGCTGGTACGGGAGGTCGGCTCTGAGCCAGCGGCTAATGAAACATTCGCTCTTTCTTCGAGGGAAATCATGGTGAAATTTACACGCATAATGCACCTACAAACACACGTTATTAAAAGGCAACACACACTAAAGAATAAAAGTCCGTTTTGAAGAAGCCTGTGTGTATAATGTATTTTCTGGTCTTTGAGGAGTCTGTGACCTGTGCTGTGGTTTGGAATTCACTGTTTATTGAAGTGAACGAGGCACTTTTGTCTAAAGTGAAATATGGCTAAATTGCTGCATGTTTGCAGTAAAGTACTGTAAAGGCGCATCGCTCCCGGTGGCGCCTGTCATTCTCTCGTAGTGTTCGCCTCAGTGGGAGAGACGTGGCCCAGCAAACCCCTCATTCTCAAATCACCGCTTGACAGCGTATTTTGAGTGAACTGACCGCTGTTTATCCACCCAAACAAACAAATAGCCTGTATTTCTTAAGAGTCAACAAATGGAGTGTGAAAGATTCAGCCTGCTCATAATGGAGCGCAGGGAAGCAAGTCAAATTCACACAAATGTACAAATATTATTCAGACTGCCAAACAGACAAGCACAAATAACGGTCCTTTCTCAGAAAATTATGAAAGCTTATTTTTACTATGTAATACAAATATACAAGTGAACTGTTTTTGGTTCTGATTTGTAAAAAAAAATAATAATAATAATAAAATGTAAGATCTAAACTCAGAACTGCACGTATAAAGGATCAATTCTGATAAAATAAAAAGTTAGCATTGTGATAAAAAAAATCTGACTTTACTCGCAATTTTGAGTTTACATCACTTTTACATACACTGATTTTTTTCGAATGCATTTTTCAACTCTAACAATTCTTACTTTTGTCTCAGAATTCTGTTTACATCTAGCAATTGATTTTTTTTTATTCAGAATTCAAAATTTACAGTTTAAAATTCTCAAATTCCTTACTTTTTTGAAACTGAAAGTTTACATCTCACGTTTTTTACTTTTGTAAAGTTTACATCTCACCATAACTTTTCCCCTCAAAATTCTAAGTTTAAATCTTGCAATTCTATGTTTACATTTTACAATTCTATTTTCAACACTCTATGGATCAAGTTTTTACAGTAGGACCTCACCTTTACAGGCCGTACTGGCACAGCTGCTGTGGGATCTCTATAAATGCCATGAGGAGGTTCTCAACTGCAGCTCATCAACTGCGTATCTAGTTATATCAAAAACTGAGCACAGTTCTGTGTTCTCAGATTTCAGCACAAGCCTTCTCTGCTTTAAAAAAGAAAACAGATTTGCTCTGATGGTTTTCAGATGGTCTCATCTGCAGCAGGTACGGTTCTTCAGCAGACTGTCAGCTCGGATCAGACGCTCGGCTGTTTTGAGACATCCGTCCTACAGTATCAATACTGTGATGGCTGAGGAGCCGCACGCTCTTACATTTCCTGAGAGTGCAAAGACAATCGAGCAGATGAGCGTCTCAGGACTGACACTCCAGTCACTTCAAGAATCTCTTTCAAGAGCTCATACAGAGCGACTGACAGCAGCGACGCCTGAGACATAATAAACAGCATCAAACAGCTTTTGGTATTCCTTGCTTCTGAATGAAAAATTCAAATGGATGGTGAACATCAGAAGCTGCGGACACTCACATTCTCCTTCAGAAAGAACAAGGTTTTTTTGTTTGTTTGTTTGTTTGTTTTGCTTTTTAGTGAAAGATAGTAGGTCTGTTTTGCACAATGAGTTTTGTTAGTCTACCAAAATAATACATTACTTACGAAAACCTTTCCAAAAGATGTCAAAAACAGAGGTCAGAAATAGTTCAGATGTGCAGTTTTAACATACATATTAGTCAGTGTTTCAGTAAAGGTTTTGTTTGCAAATAACTTTGTGGTGTATGTATGTATGGCATGTATTCATCAGTATATACCAGCCATTTATTGGATTTATTTATATGCATTTATTTGAGCTAATGTACAGCAAAAGCAGTAATGTTGTGTAATGTAGAAATTAAAACTTTCATTCAGCAAGGATGCTTTACATCGACCAAAGTGATTACACTTTTTTTCAGAATGTTACAAATATTTCTATTTCAGATAAATTATGTATTTTGTATCAAATGTATGTATGTATGTAATGTATTTTGGATCAAATAAATCCAGGCTTGGTGAGAAGAAGAGACGTCTTAAAAAAAAAATCTTAATGGTGTGTGTGTGAGTGAAACATCACATTAAACCACTCAATGTTACATGACGTTTTAAGCTAAAGTATGTATTTAGCTCTAAATACCTTTAGCATGAAGATTGATAATATCAATGTTATTTTGTCTTGTTGTTCCTCAGAATATATTTTTATGCATAACTTTCATGTGCTGGATTTTCCATTCATTTGCATACACTGAACCTGCGGCAGAAAGACTGAGTCAGAATGTGTTTATAGCAGTGGGGGACAGTAACAAAGTAGTTGTAATTCGTTACTGTACTTAAGTACATTTTTCAAGTATCTGTACTTCACTACATTCCTAAGCAAAGGATCGTACTTTTTACTTCACTACGGCTTCGTCCACACGAAGGTGCGCTCCCTATCCGATCTTTTTTTTCCCTCGTTCTAAAAAGAACTCGCGTAAACACGAAACCACTGAAAACGATGTAGTATATATGCCAATCCAGTATGGGGCGCTGTAATTCTGCCATAGAGATAGACTATAAACGGAGAAGAAGACTTTGTATCCAGCGCGCAAGGATATGCGCATGCTCAAACCAAGAAGAGTTGGCGAGTGACGCAGCCGACACGTGATTTGATGACATCATCGTTTCTCAAAATATACGGATTAGCTGTACACACGAAAACCGCAGGGGTGTCGTTTTCGGATTTATCCACTTTGGGACCCGGTTTCAAAAAATAGCGGTTTCAGTCTCCTAATACGCCGGATCCGTGTGGACGAAACGCCAAAACGATAAAAACTGTATACGTATACAGCAAAACGCGTCTCCGTGTGGACAGGCCTTTAGAGTACGGATCAGGCCGCATTTTTCTGTCCGAGCCCGGCCCGCGTCCGACAGAGCAGACACCGAATCCGACCCAAGCCCGAAAGGCATTAAGTTATTTATGTCCGAGCCTGATCCCGACACAGTTAAACTATTATTTTTTTTTCTCATACTAATGACACATGCACTTTTTTGTGTGGAAAGCCCGCTTTTATTACATTTAATTTCATATTTAATATTTAAAAACTGTATTTTTTTTAAATATTTGTTTAATAACTTATTTTTGTTAAATCACTGAAGGTGAGTATCACTGATACCAATACTATGGATGTTTCAATTCCCGCTTATATTAAATGATTAATATTAGCCATTCAACACAACAGTATAATATTTTAACATTTATTAGACTAAAACAACCTTCGCGTAAACCCATTATAATAAAAATCATATTTAACTGTGCTTTTTAAAATTAAGCAAGTAGGACGTAAACGGAAAAATAGCATAAAGTTACAGATCACTAAATAAAACATTAAATATAGATGAATCCTATAGTGCCTGGCACCCAGGTGAAGTGAAGTATACATATATACATTTGATGTATGGATCACATGCATGGCTTTAATGAAGAATGTTTTACTGCAGAAACATACAGTGCTCAAGTTGAATAAAATAAAATAAAACAAGGGTTGGGGGATTCAGTCAGGAATATGGCTTCCCGCTTTGTTGAACCCGTTCTCATATAAAACGAGTTCAGCTGCAGTTTTATGTAATTGAAATCTATTTTTGTTGGTGTGCAGTGAATGAATCCTAAGATGGCACTAGAATGCATGCGTCGCTCCACGAGAGCTGTTGTGAAGTGCTTGCTTCAGCTTAAGCAGAACTTATGCCTACTCTTCAATGTCATCTTCTAAAATACACTTCATTCCTTTGTGTTTTCCCCCGCGGAGACGCCCGGCCCTATGGAATTGCTTATGATATGGAAGAGCTCTAAAATAAAGTGTGAAATGACATGTGGTGGTGCATTTAAAACACAGCATTAGATCCGGAGGAGCTCTTCAACACTGAGTTTTATGGGGGATGCTTTGGTCGTTTTTAGGGTGTATCTATAATATGTCAGTGAACAAGCAGATTATATCTTTTAATGCAAACATTTTGTAAAAAATATATATATATATTTTTTTTTTCATATTTAGTCGTTAAATCATTTTTTTAGGAGCACATTAATACTTTCAGGGGATCCAGCTGTGAAAAAAACACCTATATGCTTTTGAATATATTTTTGAGATGGAGATTAATAAGTAACATTACAGTAGGTTTAAAAATAGCAATGTTTCCCTACAAATGCTTAAGTGAGCACATCTGAATGTTGAGAAAGTCGCGGAGAGAATTTGCGGAAATGAATACAGTATAAAAACAAATAAAAATATAATAAGTGTATGATGTTTAACCAAAAGCTTCCCTGTTCAACGTCCTGAGGATTTGCCACTGTAGGCAGTATAGGATCTGTGTGCCCATATATATTATGAAATGCACTGACAGTCTTGTTAATGCAGCACTGTGTGCTTTATGCTTTTTTATGCTTGGACGTTGATTATTGATTCTCTGGCAGAGCTGAAAAAGAAAGAACAAAATGAGCGGCAGGTTCTGTGATTTACAATGACTACATTTAAACTGGCTTTGATACTGATTACTTTCCATGCATGCAGCACGGATCTTTACCTCGGAAGCTCATTCAAAGCAAACCAAAGTAAAAAACACGCAGGATTTTTTTTTTTAAAAGCTGAAGTTACCTCAACAGATTTAACAAGATTATTACAAACAGCATTTAAGATTTTAAAACACATTCAAAGCAAGCCAAAATCAGGAAAGAAAAAAGAAAAAGAGTAATGGCTCATACAAAACTTAACGTGACGTAACATAGGCCTCTGTACTTGACTATGAATCCTACTAGTCTCTAAACTTTCTGTCAATAAATTTAAGATCTCTACAAACAGCATTTTAGATTTTAAAGCTCATTCAAAACAAGCAAAATAAATAATAATAATTATAATAGTAAATTAATAAATAAATAAAAAAAATGCATGTGTGTGTTTAAAGTAACACAAAACAAAATATTTAATAGTTTAAGGTTTTTAAGCTCTTTCGAGGCAAGCTGAAAACAAACAAAGAACAATGGAAACACAGAATAAATAAATAAACACACATACATAGAAAGAAATAAAAACAAACAAACAAACAAACTACTAATACATTTACCTCTGTTTAACAGAATTTGTATTTTCAGTGCAGAAAACAAAAACAAAAATAGAAAACAATTATGAAACCAAACACACACATACACACACACACACACACACGTGTATTTGTCCTTTTTCTTTTTAAAATGACCTCAGTAAATGTCAGATATTTAGAATAACTGCCTAGCAACACTCTAGCAATTCTATAGCAACCACCTAGCAACCGTTTGCCACACTCACTTTTTGTTTGTTTATTCCCTCCTAACATGTAGCTATGTCTATGTAATCTAGCTCAGTCTGAGCAGGATACTAGCAGACAGATTTTATGTAAATGTTACAGGCTCCGCTTCATTGATCTGAGGTTCCATTTAGCCATATTAGTGCAGCACTGCTGCAGTGAAAACAATATCTCTTCATTTCCAGTGAAACAAAAAAACAAAAACCAACAGTTCCCTCTTTTTGGAAAAGTATGTTCATACTGTGAAACGCAAATTATCATGAAGCTTTTGATTAGAGCTCTTGGCTTTGTTCTTGCAATAGTAATCATTCACTGACTTCCCACATTTCTTTCTTTGATGGTACGTTTGAAAACAAGCGGCTGACTGTTTCACAAATACTCCGGGGCTTTTCATCCAGTGTACTTGAGTATTTGCTGAAACCGCGCAGTGTACAATTATGCGCTCGAAACAATATTTGTGAACTTCTTGCTGACTAAACGCAAACATGGGCTACTTCTGTTCTTCTTCTTCTTAAAGCCATAACTTTTTTTTTTAAACTGATGCAATTTAACAACAACATTAACGATTTAAGGCCCATTCAAAGCAAGCCAAAAACACGAAACACAAGTGAAGAAGAAAGGAAATTAACAAAAAAATAAATAAATAAATAAATAAATAAATAAACAACCAAAAACAAACATTTTAAATGTGTGTGTATATACACAATGTACTTTAAATATTTTATCGCTCATTAATAATAACAACAACAACAATAATAATAATAATAATAATAATAATAACAATAACAATAATAATAATAACAATAATAACAATAATAATAATAATAATAATAATAACAACAACAACAATAATAATAATAATAATAACAATAATAATAATAATAATAATAACAATAATAATAATAATAATAACAATAATAATAACAATAATACCAACAATAACAACAATAACAACAACAATAATAATAATAATAATAATAATAATAATATAATAATATAACAACAATAATAACAATAAAAATAACAATAATAACAATAATAACAATAACAATAACAATAATAATAATAACAATAATAATAATAATAATAATAATAATAGTTCAAAGCCATTAAGCCAACACTCAAAAAATTAAGTTAACCTAAACCATTGGTGTTGAGCCACAAATAATTTATGTTGCACTGATTGAAACTGAGCAGTGGATTTCTAGTTCCCAGCATGCTTTGCGTATGGATAGATCATGAGAATAAATGTTGAAATTAAATGCTGTTTCATGAGTTTATAGTAAAAGGAAAGACTTTTATTGTTGTATTCAAATGTATGTAAAACATTATAGCCTATATTTATCACATCGTGCAAAGGGTATTTTTTTCCCCGTTTGAGTCTATGACTCAAAGACTCCCATACATTAGACTTGCCTGATGTGGGTTTCCAAACATTAAAATGACAGCGTATCTTCACTTTGCTCATGTTGGTAAAGCCCGCTCTGATGTGCGCACAGACTTTGCAAATAAAATGCTCGCGCAAGAACACTGGTCCATGCGCTCAGCAATAAGAATGAGGAAATCACAGATATGCTCTTCCGAAAAAACATCGGGAACGCTATGTTGTTAGACCGCCCGCTCCCGTTCAAATTACACCAGAGTTATCGACCGCTTCCGCGTTTTATTTGGAAATTTATTCCCGCGCCGCAAGAAATCATGCAGACCTCTACTGTGTGCTAATGTGCCAATCCCAGTGATGAGACCATTTTTACTTGATTGATCATAACATGTGCTGCAGATGAAGTGTTTAGCTTGTGATCAAGTATTATTGATGTCTCTTAGAGATGGGGAGTCGACTCCAAAAGAGTAGATTCCTCGACTCTCACTAGCCCTAGTGTCGGAATCGACTCCAGGTCAGGAATCGACTCCCAGTGCCGAGTGTTTTTTTCAAGTTCAACACAGCAACAGTTCATTATAAGGAAAAGATTATAATGATTTTATTTTATCATATTGCACACTTAAATATGATTTGAAGAAGCTGAGATGTGAACAGGAG
>JAUCMU010000033.1:16438637-16452795 GCA_032275025.1 Enteromius treurensis
AGTAGAAACATACTGTAGTAAAAAAAACAAAAAAAAACTGACAATCTACTCACAATAATAAGACTTTCATCAATCAATTAATTACATTTTGTTAAGACATGTTTTCTGAAATGTTATATTTAGATAGGAATAATTATCTAATGAAGTGTGGATAAATCTAGCTTTAAAATTTCAGTTTGTTTTTGTAGTCATGTTAAATGTTGTTTCTTTTTCCCCAGAGGGGATTTTGTATTTCTCTTTTTTATCACTCCATCAATCAAAATAAATAAATAAATAAAATACTGTCAACAGACAGAGAACAACCATGTCTTTTGAAGCAAAGTGTTAGTGTGAAAGAAATATGTACAAACCTTCAGGAAGTGTAGAGAGGAATAAAACTATAGGTTGGTGTATGGAAGATCAAATATCTGAAATTTACAGAGTGCAATAAAATAAACACTTAAATGAGGATTTGGAGGTTTTCTTTCCACTATCAGAAAACACTGCCATAAAGAAAGGTATAGATTTGCTTTGGTGTAGATCTGAAGCACACATTAATGTAATATAAATATGACGGGTTCGTCCTGCCGTTAAAAGAAAGCTGGTGAACACATTCATGTCAGACTGGAGTTATACGTTACAGCAGCTCGTCTCTTCACCAAGATTAGAATTTATGTGCAAACGGGGCAGCTGAAATTTACACCCGGTTGTTCTTGCAGTAATCTGTGGAATGAGGAAGTGTATCCTTGTATTTCATTAACTCCTGCCTAATGACATGAGCGCGTCTCCCCACAGGGGCCGCTGATGGAGACGTCGAGCGCCGAGCAGAAATTAATGCGCTGGGGTTAAACGCTGGAACTAACTCGTGTTTCAACAAAAGGCCAGCCATTACAGCCAGCCATAAAAACCATCAGATCCGTCTTGATTTCACAGGCCCCCAGTCTCTGCTCTTGCTCTTATTTTGTCTTTTTCATCACGTGTCCGGCTGCACTTGCTCATCAGAAAACCAGTCACAATTACAATGTTTTTCAGCTGCCTGCACACAAAATCTTCTCTCGTAGCACAGTTTGTGAAATCTGACTCTCAAACAGCAGAAACACACCAAATCAGCAAAACCATACACATTCTCAACCTTTGACTGAGCTTTTTGCAAAACAACACAATTCTCTCTGTAACACACACACATCTAACAAGAATTAATTTTAGGGCAAAGGTGTTTGCAAATGTTTGTGATATTTTGAATGCAAGAGATGTGAGGCATATTCCATCTTGTGTGTGCAGTGATTGGATCTGTGTCTGAAGTTTTGAAAAAAAGGGGCAAATTTTGAAAATGCGTGCAAGCATCTGAAACTGTAATAAATCATCTTCGATGTGACTACGTAGAGCTACATTACTCCTTCTAAGTTGTGGCAAAACGCTATTTTGTGTTTCTGAACAAAAAGGGCTTCAGCGATGCGGCATTAATGAGGAAAGCATCTGAAACGAGGCGGTCTGGAGAGCCTGGCGCTTCTGCTAATTGGAGATGATTTTCATAAAGCCTGTGGATCGGCTGACAGCGCCTGTCCTTCACTTCTCTCGCTTTCCCAAATGAAGTGGCGGAGACTTCTCAGAAACTCAAGAGTCCACAGGTGTAATGGACTCGTGCTCAAGCCGTGTTTGTCCCCCTAATTAGCCGCTCCCCCTTGAGCTGTAACAAGGGCCCTAACGAGAGTGTTTTTTGCAGTAATAATGGCTGCAGATACCTGCGGGGTGAGAGCGTGCTGCTGTTTCTCATCCTGTCAGGCAAACTGTGGAGTGCTGGGGCTTAATGATCCTGAAAACAAGACAGTGTGTGTGAGAGCGCTTCATCCAGATACTCTCCTGCTTCTGCTGATGTTTCTCTGTGCAGACGGGAGCGCTGTGCTCAGTCACTCAGGACCTGCTGGTCTTTATTAGACCCGTATCAGAGCGCTCGGACCGGATCGGTCTGCACAGACCGCATTATACACTTCCGCAGAACTTTATTCACCACAAAGCAGCTTCGCAGGAAAAAAAAACAAAAACTGCTTGTCTTATTAATATCTTACAAAATATATAAAAATTCTTGAAGCAAAAAAAGTAAAGTAAAACTATTTTCTTGTTTTTAGAAAAAAACAAAAAGCTAAATAATCAAAATAATCCTGCTTTCTGCTTGAAACATCATTATTTTGGCAGATTACTGTTCTCACTTAATTTTGACTTGTTTTTTTCTGGAAACAAGACAATAAATGCAAATTAAAAAGCAATTTAAAAATCTTTTTAATGATATTTGTATGGGATGCATCCTTTAGAAAAAGTTTGACAATGTTAGTAAATCCGTAATATTTCAAATCATATGTAAACATTTTCCAGCTAAAGTTTTATGAAGGTACATCTGACATGCAGTCACATTATATTATTGCTGTTATAGTGACATTAGGTTATTTTAAGTCACTGTTTTTCTTCTTTACATCTCAGCATTCTTAAAACAAGAGATGCAAAATAACAAACATACAAACAATAAGTAAATAAGATCAGTGCAGATTTAAAAGCTATGTTTTGTTTGTTATTTAATAAACTCTGAAGAATAGAAAGCTGAAATCATAATGATCAGGACGGCAGATTTTAAAGGTCCCATCTAGCGGCGATGTTTCTGAATGTGCATCATGGGAATATGGCGCGGGGATATGGACAGATGAAGCAGGAGGAGAGAGTCACAGATGTGCGTGAAGATGCCCGAGGCGTCATGAGTCTGATGAAGAAGACTGCCGCTGAGAGAAGAATCTCTGGATGAGTCTCTGTCTGTCCTGGGCTATCCCAACAGAGAGGAACACATAATGAGCTAAAAAGAGAGCAAAACGCCACAGTCAAGACCAGCTGACATCAGGAGAAATGTGTGGAGATGTTTGCATCACTGATTTATTATAGGGATTGTCCTTTCACCAAATAAAGCTTGAGGAAATATTATCTATGCGTCACGAAAATCAGTGGAGAACAATTAAAACGCATATAGACTGAATCTGAAATGCCTCCGCATCAACACTAATCAAACTAATTTCATAAGAAAGGACACGCATTAGTGCTTGTTATCAGATATGAGCACAAAAAGTGAACGCTAACTACCGACCATCTGGCTCTCACCCAAGCTAGCGGTCGCTGACGAGAACAATAGCGTTCATTAGGATCGTTTATCATGCTAGTGAGCTCAATTTACTTTTGCTTCCATCACGAGACCTGCTCATTAGGATTCTAAACAGCAGTAGTGAGCATGGCACGGGCTTCACACACAACACCATTAAAGATGGAGTAGGTGGAGCGCTAGCTCTGAGCGATGCTAATAGAAGTGCAGCGGTTGTGCCGGGTGTCTCTGAGAACTCAGCAGCAGATGTCTTTGTTGCTGGAGCAGCGGGAACCTGCGCTTCACACTGCATTCCTTCCCCTGCCAGCTGCCAGCTTAGCTGCAACTTTTCATCTCTTCTGTCGCCGCAGACACAAAGTTTTCACTATTAGCAAGAATTGCAAAAAAGAAAAAAGAAAAACACTTGAGCGAGGATAAACTGCACTCTAACCATCTGAACCTCTACCATAGTATCATCACACATATACTGTATACAGACTAGAAGGTGATTGAAATGATGTAGAATCAACTACAAAGAAACAACACAATGAAATACTGTCTGATCAGTCTTTTTGTGCAGTTATAAGGAAAGGAATAATCACAAGAGCAGATTAAAAGCATAAAAGCAACACTCCAATCCTGAAAATCAGACTGAAACACCTAATCTGAAGTCATTTGAACCGCTTTCGTGAACTGAATAGAAAAAATCACCTAAAAAAACCTGATCAAATTCACTACATATCTCATTAACTGCTGATTTTTAAATATCAAAATTTTCATTATGAAAAACAAGATTTTTATCTCCACTATAGACATTTCTTTAGTGTTACACAGTTACACACAGTTGACAAAAACAATTCACATCCTTAATGAAGGCATTTATATTGTGTGAAAACCACCTTTCCGGATTACAGTGTCTGGTAAAATGTAATATCTGATGCATACAGTCACACACTTGTGTATGATCTACTTCATAACAGAAATTTATGACTGTACATTATGCATCAGATATGTTAAATAACTTATTCAATTGCGTAGTAATTACTGAGTAGTTAAGGTGTTTTTCACTTTAAAATAATGGTCCCGATCACTAGTAGTTTCTGCAGGCTGACAGAGTAATGCTGTAGTAATTAGAAAAGTTAACGTGCTACTAAAGAACTACAAGTGGTCAGGATCATTATTTTAAACTGAAAAACCCTCAGTAATTACTCAAAGGTAAATTAAAAAGTTGTTTGACATTTTATATCTGTCACATACTGTATAGTCATACATTTTTATGAGGTACTTGTGATATTTCACCAGTTTGGATACATGTCGAAGTGACATAAAACAGAGTTGTGCACTAATTCAATCATGAGCTTGTCATGATCACTTCCTTATTATTAAAATTTTTAAGTGAATTACCATTGTTATTATTATTATTTTATGTTTAAGTTTAAAATAAACAGAGAACATTATAGTCACAATTTTAACCTGTAGCTAAATTATTTAGGGGGTTATAAAATTCATAAATGAGTTTCCCCAATTGTTCACTTTTAAGACGTTACTGTTGTGATCAGTATTTAATTGATTATTCTTTATTAATTGGTCATAGTTCACTAGTAGTTCACAATGAGGGCATTTTTATTTAATAATTATCAAGCATCCAATAAGGAACTACCTTTGTCTTAAATTTGCTATTACTTACTGCTTAGTTAATCTTACTTCTCTATTAGTTAATAGTATTAAGTTAAGTGTTAAGTGCATAGTTACTTGTTAACAACGGCCCATTACTCTAAAGTGTTACCATATACTTTACACATAATAAATACACACACCTATAAAATGTTTTATTTAATCATGATTAATCATTTAGAAGCACTAAATTGTAAGCATAAAATGATAAATGAACAAAAATATATATTTTTTTGTTTCATTAACATAAACACTTCCACAAAGGCTCACCAAACACATTCCTGCTTCATCATAACAGAGCATGTTCCTGTCTTCATACTGTGCCAGTATGGCGTTGTGTGCGGTAATAAGAAGATTTCCTACACTGTGGATGATAAAAGGTTCTTGATTAAAGCGAGGATGTTGAGTTTGACTCGGAGCGAGAGGATTCATCTTGAGGGAGTGTTTTACTGTCTCTCGGCCTCAGCAAACGCTGCCCTGTGAATAATAGCATGTCCATCAGAGAGGATCTCAAGCCCTCGCCGGGATTTACTTGGGTGGTAATACATAAGCTGGGGACAATAAATGATTCATAATGTATAGTTTTGGCTCAGTAATTTCAGCTGTTGTACAAGGAACAGTATTAAAGCAATTCCACACTATGGGCTCCATACATGACAGCAGCTATTGTCGTATTGTCTCTGAGGAGAGCCGTCCTCCGCTTATACATATTCACACGACATCTCTATAAGAAGCACAGAGCACTCGTCGTGGGCGGGCTTTGTAATTGCTGTAAATCATGTGTTTCCAATGCCCTAACCCTTCAGCAGACAGATAGATGGAGCAGTGCTGCTAATAACACTAACAGAGAGTGTTTGTGTGTGTTTACTGTGAGCCGAGATGCAGTGATTTCTGTGCAGTCAGGGCAGATGCAATACAGATTGGACTTTCATTCTCAATTTGATGCATATTGTTCGGTCTCAGTCTAAAACAGAATTCATCAGTCTAATCAGTCGGATATGGAAGTACAGTAAATCAGCAGTCACTGTATTAGCACATTTACACATGTACAATGCACTGTGATGTATAATGTACCATGTTTGTAGATTTAAATTTACAATTCCTAATGGCCAACCTGTAAAATTGCATCCCTCTGCTTTCAACCACAAGCTCTGTGACCCACAAACGTTTGTGATTGTTTTGTCCATTCTGATCATTCAAAGTCTAAATGATCTGTGTTCAGTAATATTTCTCCTGAAAGTTAAAGTTAAAAATAGAATACAAATAATATAGTTTGCAAGATCCTTTATCAAGACAACAAAAAGCTTTGTAACAAATGCTCTAGAAAAAAGCTGCAACACTTACATTTTGCTCTACAAACAGAAATGTAACATTTGTGTACATGGTGCCATTTCAGTCAAGGAGTCAGATGACGACTTTGGCCAAAATGTCTGTTTTAATTTGTAAAGTGAGTGTTGAATTGCACATATCTTGAGCTTGTGTTAGACAGCGTTTGAGACCATGTTTCAGCACTTAACCAAAAACAATTAAAAACCCCACTGACGGCAGGACGGCAGCGGAAGGCCTACAGTACATCATCCCTGTAGCACTCTTTTCTCTAATGTAGTTTTTTGTTTTTTTTAAAATCTGATGTCACATGGCTTATAACCACCATCGCTGCGTAGCACTGAGCTCCATCAATTATCCGGGCGTTAATCAGCCGCTGCGATGACATCATGCAAACGCTTCAGTATTTACTCCGGTTACAGCTGGAAGGACCGTTTCCAGGAGAAATGCATAGTTTTAACAAATAATCCTCTGCTGGTCTGTTTTTAATGGAATTTATGGCTTCATTCATTACCCTTTTTGTGTTAGTAATTATTTCTAAAATACCAAAGAGCCATCTTTTGGGCCCCGGCCGTGTGGCGCTGCTGATTTATGGGGCTGATTGGGCTCTGATGCTGTCTCAGCGAGGTGTGACATTTCAAAATATTTATAGCTCTGGCACATTAAGGGCTTCCCTCTGAAGGTGACCGAGCGCTCTTCCTTCAGCCCTTTAATTAATGCAGTCCTCTGCTCTACCGCTGTCTAATTTATCCACTCCGTATCGTCGAACATGCCCGGAACAGCACGGGACGCTGCAAAACACATCATAAACAAGCAGCTCTTCCCTGAGCCAGATCACTGCCGCACCAAACCACAGCAAAGCACTGAATCTTTAATATTTTATCGATCCGATCTAAACCTTCTGCCCAAAGTGGCAATTAAAATTCAATTAAACTGACTGAAAGCATCATATTAAATTTCAGCTCTTTACGAGCTCCCCGCTAATGCTTCAGGACAAATCTCAAATATAATCACACTCTTTTCAAATGATATGATCCCGCTCGCTTGCTATAAAAGTGACACGTTTAGGTATACTTCCAATAACTCTTTAACTATGACCCTCTAATGAATACTATTTTATAGCCTTTAAATCAGTTATTATTGGGCGTTTTAATAAAGCGAACTGACTGCTATTGTTTTACACGCTACAAGAGGAATTATTTTAATTTTGAGTTCCGTTCTGCTGAATTCCTCTTCCGAACTCCGAAGAGGAATTGTTTTGATCTGAACTGCGGTATTAATATGCTCCGGCAGAATTACAGAGAGATTCCAGTCTATATATAATTGATGACTGCGTTTGTCGCCAGCACCGCTCGAGCAGTAAACTGCAGAACCTCGTTTGTCATCGAAGCTCAGCGATCTGCTGAAACGCTGAACAAATCAACTAAACTTTCCATTTACAAACTCAATATAACCGCTCTTCACTACGTTGCTAAGGAGAGGTTGAAACAGGTTTCTAGGGCGGTTGCTAAGGTATTATGCATGGTGTTTGTCCCATCAAAGGACAGTAAAACCTGTATTTTATTTTATTAAAATTGTAAAAGATGTTTATTTGATTGCAAACAAAGTTGAAGATGCAAAAGTGTGCAGAACTAACCAGAACACCTGTCCTCAGATGCTATGGTGCAACTTCTTTTAATAAGAAAAGCTCACTGTCTTAAAGGTTGTGAGTCGTCAGCAGCAGACTGTTCTTGCCTCTCTTTCGAGTCTCTGTGCACAGCCAGCATAGACTGCTCTGTCAGCTTCAGGAATCAGTGCTCCGTAAATGTGCTGAACACACTCCAATATTTGTGTTCAACTGTTCTGGAACAGTGTTGGAAAAACACAACTTAACACTGATTTCTAGTCGTGTCCTCTTTTGGAAGCACAAACAAAGAAGTTTGACTTTCACAACGACACTGTCATGAATGAAACTCGCAAAGACGGTTTAATCCATCTACAGGGTATTTAATAGGAAGACACAGAATCAAAACAGACAAGCGAGGTTGATAACGCCAGATACAATGGCGGAGGCAGAGACAGAGACAAATCCAGTAACAGTACAGAGGTCGAGCGATCAACGAACAGAGTCCATGAAATAGAGAGGCAGAAGAGGAAGTCAAATAACTGGCGAAGTCGGCAACGAAGAATCCAATACAAGAACGGAGACGAAGGAAATAACAGGGGGAAATTTTATTTTAATAGGAATCCACACAGTTATGGATTACACATGGGAGAGATTCCATCATGCTATCATTGCCTATTAACACTTGCTAAGAAATACTATTGAAAACATGCTAGAAATTTGAAAGTTTGTCATCATACTTCACTCTGTGTGTTCTTTTATTAAAAGACAGTTGTTCAGCAGTGGAATTTAAAAAAAACAATGTAATTGTAATTTTATGCTTAATTTTATGTAAGTTATTCTACGGTCCTCTCAGAAAATTTTCTTGAGAAAAAAGAAAGAAGTCAAAAGGAAAGAAAGAAACAAGCATTTGAAAATGTTTATTTTTTTTGTAGCACAAACTGACCAGCAAAGTCATTTATATTCAATATCTTAACTATACAAATAGTCATTTTCTCCTATACAAGAGAGCGTCTAGAATTTAAAGCATGCCCCGAAAAATGAAGCAGTCTCAAAGAGTCACTCCACCTATAGTGAAGCCTGTACACTGTACAAAAGTCTCCAGCCATCCGCTCACACTCACCTGTGCTAAAAACACATCTCTATCCTGCTTTTCTCCAAACATTAACTCATGAACATTGTGAAAGACATCTGTACACCTTAATATACGAGTACACTGTAAAAATGCTTTTTTAGCCTAAACGTTTTGTCTTGTTTCCAGCCAAAATATATAAAGATTCTTAAATCAAGAAGGATTTTCTAGACAAGTAAAAACGGTCTTGTTTTCAGAAAAAACAAAGCAAAGTTACAGAAAACAGAAAACACTTAACCTTTCTATACACAAGGCAAATTTTACTTGTGTAGATATTTTGGCTAGAAACAAACAAAAAATATAGAAGAAGCTTGAAAAGGATTTTTTTTTTTTTCAGTGCAAAAACTCTGGAGTGTGAAGGATGGACAGAATAATATTAGAAAGAGTCTTTATTTTATCCCTAATTCAGGTAATATCTCACTGCCCTCATTACTAGTGCATTCTCTGACCCATCGAGTGACAGGAAGTCATTGATCTGATGCCAAATTAATCACTTCTCCTTTGCAAGATACAATAAACAGATTTTCAGATTTTAAAATAACAGAATAAATAACAGCACAGTCAGTTAACAATGCCTTCTGACAAATCCTCAAGAAAAGTGACCTGGACATGTTTTCATGAGAATCAGGGCCTGTAGGTCAAAGCAAAGGATGCACACATAAAGTGCAAAAACTATATACAATCTAGCACAGTTTACTATTCTATAGTTCTCCTTTGGAACATCCTTTGAGAGTGAAAAGCAAGTTTTAGCCATTGTATAGTGTGTGTGTGTGTGTGTGTGTGTGTTCAGTGAGAAAAGGTGTGTATGTCGTTATGAAGGCTGACGGAGGGTGAGGATCTCTCTCTCTGAGCCCCACAGAAGCTCTTGCTGCAGCGGCAGCGCTGTATCCACATGACGTTGCGCGTAATGCTCTCTCCGTCCGGGCAGTGGAAGCGCAGGCGCACTGTACGGGATGAGGAGGGCTGACAGCACCTGCCGTCCACACACGAGCCACAGCTGCGGGGCCGGTAACGGCGAGCCGTGGAGCAGCCTGCGAATGTGATCTGCTCCGGTTCCCGAGACCTCGTCGTTTTCCTGCACGTCTTCCCTTTCTACATAACATAAAAGCAGCAAGAAGTCATTCATGTGAGTGATAAGCTTGAGCCTTTGGCTTCTTCTGGAACAATGTTATTTTAAAAATATGAAGCAACCAGACACATTTTCCCAATCTAATATTAACTTATATTGTTTCATAAAAGCAACCAATGGTGTGTTAGTAAAATGTACTTGCTATTATAATAACAATAAATTACACATAATTACATGCATTGCACATAGTACATACACCATAGTAATGTGGTTAATTAAGGTTATTCTGTACTTAAATGTATAATTGCACTATAACAAGGACACATTAAAATAAAAAGTAACACTTTATTTTAAGGTTTAGGCAATTACCTAATTAGGTACTTAGTAGTAGTCATTGTACTTACGTGAAATAAAATGTACTCATCATGTAACTAGGTTTTGGAGCAGCCTGTAATTAGAGTTTGTAATTATGTACATGTAACAGGAAGCTACTGTTACACATTTGTTACAGACAAATGTCACTTCCTGTTACATCAACATAATTATAAACTATAATTACAAACTATACCATAACTTAGTTACACGGTAAGTATATTATGTAAGTACTGTACAACAGCTATTACTAAGTACTTACTAGGTAATTACCCTGTATTATGAACACCTTAAAATAAAGTGTTACCATAATTGTTTTACTTTTTATGAAAAGTAATGCCTTACGTTACTTTTGTGTTATTTTTTTGTCACTTGGGATGGGCTCGCTTTTTTAATAGTTAACTTTGGACATTACTAGCTATAGGTAACTACATATCAACAAGCAGTCATTAGAGTATTAGACTATTATTAGAGTATTAAGTCTGCTTAATATGTAATCAAATATTGCATTACACCATAAAAAGTAGCTAATTGTGTTACTTTATGTCACTGGGCTTGCTTGTTTAGTTTTTTTTGTAACAAAAAACCCATAAGTTTTCGGTTTTTGTTTTTGGCGACTGTAAGGACCATTTACAACTAAAGTCTTATTCAGCCTCAGGCTGTGCATCAGATTATTATAAAGTTTCAACACAGTTTTTGCATTGTTTTAATTTGTTTTATTATAGCTGTGACGAACAAGACGGAGCCGCATGGATCTATATACAGCTTATTTTTTAGAGAGGTTGCACAGGCAGGGTAAAATATGGGCAAACAGAGCAATGGAGACAAGGCGAGGTATACAGGCAGATTCCGGGGCAGGCAGCAAACAATCGGAATCTAGGTAAACAGTCTACGGTAACAACAGGCAAATCAAACCTGGAAAGAACGCTCGTAAATGATAGCCAGGGCAAATCAAGACTTCGCAGAGAATGGAAGTTTGAGACTGGCTTTTGTGTGTGTAACTGGGGTATGTGGGTGTGGTGATGAGGTGTAGGTGTGTGTGATCAGTCCCAGGAGTGAGGCATGATGGGTGGAGACAACAGAGGGAACTCCAGCTGGATATTGTGTCAATAGCATTATAATACTATGCATATTTTTACTTTTTTATTTAAAGACCAAATTAATCTGATGTATAGTTCACATTTTAGCTTTAATACTATAAAATAACAAACATTTTCAGTTGTTTTTAGCTTATTTTCATCTAAAAATATGGCATGCAGATGCATCAAGCATCTTGATTGCAGCATGATTTGGTTTAATGGGGATCAAAAAAAGAGCAGTGGGTGGATTTTTATCATTGTTTGTGTGGTTGTGTTCACGCACTGCCACACAATTATGTCTAAACACCATGTAAAAGTGGATTTTGCATAATAGGTTTCCCTGTAAAAGTATTAATAGCAAAAGTATGCATTTATTTACTAGTTGAAAAAGTAATCTGATTATGTATACATTACTTGTAATGCATTACCCCATCACTGTTTAGATGACATGTAAAGTTACTTATAGTTAGTATTATCTCACCTTCACAGCTGGAGCGATGTCACACTCTCTGATCTGACAGAGGCGGGTCTCTCTAACAAGCTTGCACTGAGCATTGTTATTGGTCACACGACTCGAGATTCCAAACCCGCAGGAAACAGAACACCCGGACCAGTCCGTGGTCTGTGGGAAACATTCGGGAGATTGGAAGGGAATCCGAGACAACGGCAGGGATGCCCACTCTGTAGAACAAGGAGAACACATTTCAGCATGTGCAGGGTGATCTGCGTAGTTGTAAGGCAGCTGCTTACTAGTCCAAGTCAAAATAAACCAATCCAAGACTCGTTTAAAACGTTTTTCAAAATTAAAAATCTTATTATGTATGTTGTTTGACGTTATTCCTTGGGAATAAATATGAAAACGAACTCAGTCTTAACAGTCCCTGATGGTTATGAACCAGGGTTATTAACTAAAACCAGAAAAATCTTTGAAATACACTGAAACTGTAATAAATTGAAATTAAATATTTTAGAAAAGGTAAATATAATATATATTTTCATATACATACATATATAAATATACATACACACACATATATATGTGTGTGTGTGTGTGTGTGTGTGTGTATTTTTTATCATAAATGTTTTAATATGATTTAACTAAAATGAAAACTGAAATATAAATTAATAAAAACTTAATTAAAAAAAAAATATATATATATATTAACTTTTTAATTTACTTTATAAAACATTTTATAGTTTTGCACACAACTAAATTACTGAAACCCTAACTGAAAAAAAAAAAAGATATTTGAAATGTTAAAATAGATACTAATATAGCTCATAAAATAGTTACAAAATATATGATACCTTGAAAGTTTCCCCTGCGGGTCAGGACACTGTTAGGGCTCTGTATGAGTTTGCTGATGTGATTGGATGGGCTGTGATTGGAACTGGGGTCCGGGGGGTCTTCCCTGATGCTGTTGTCATCGTCACACAGCCACTCCTCACAGCAGCGCCCTGGCAGCACCTCCAGACGCGGGTTGGAGCAGTGTTTGCGTGGCAGGGGGAATTGGTGTGGACACAGGGGCATACAGCCCACCACCCCATCCATACAACTGCACTGGTGCTGACAGCTAGGCTGGAAATCCTCCCCGTGCTGATACACTCGTCCCGCAAACTCACATAGACGACCCTGAGCCTCAGCTGACACACAACAAACATCACAGACACATAATCACATCACTTCTGAGTCACACGTGTGTCCTTGTAACAGTGTAACAGTGTAATAGTGCTAATCTTTATTTACTCATATTAGCAAAATACTAACACAAGGACACATCAAATAAGTTATTACCCATTTTTGAAGTAAAACCTGAAAGGTCCTTGGACTAAACCTTTGAATTCATACCAATAATAATAAATACATTTTATCTTATTATAAACAAACAAAAACTGATTGTCTGGCAACCATATACAGATTATATATTTATATTTTAAGACAGGTTTTTCTCTACAATTTTTGGCATTCATTTATTTAGGTGTGATTATTTGTGTTTTTTTTTTTTGTTTGTTTATTATTAATTATTGCAAATTTTACAGTCAAACAGGTCAAATGCCCTGATTATAAAATTTTCTATAAATACATTATACATTTATACAAGTTTATTTCATTGTGGCAATTTAAGAATATTATATAACATAAATGTATTTTAGAGTTACCCTATGGTTGGCAGATAATTAACTTAGTTTATATAAAAATTTTTTTAAAAATTATTATTTAAAAACTGTTAATGTTTTAAAAAGATTCTGCTGAAATTACTGCAAAATATGGACATCAGGTGTGGTTCAAGGGGCTTAGACCAGATACATCCCTACCTGTCAAAATACACGTTGAATACAATGCGTTCCAAATTATTATGCAAATTGGATTTAAGCATAATAAACATTACATTTTTTGTGTTTTCAATTAAACTCATGGATGGTATTGTGTCTCAAAGCTCTTTGGATCTCTGAAATCAATCTCACCTGTGTTAATTCGTTTTCCAGGTGAGCCCAATTAAAGAAAAACTACTTAAGAAGGACATTACTCATTATTAAGAAGGCTGCAGGTGTCAAGAAATACGGGATAAGAAAAAAATCTCCTTGCAGCCGAAAAGTGTCATTTGGTGCAATGCCTTGGACAAGGCACGATAACATTAGCTATTTCACGAAAACATAAGTGTGATCATCGTACTGTGAAGAGATTTGCCGTTGTGGCCCCCCTAACCAATGCTTACAAGCATAAACGCTCGCGCAGAACCTGATTTTACAGAGTTCGGTGCGTCCCTGGGTCAACATCTTTGTTGACCCTGGAACAACATTGTGATTA
>JAUCMU010000033.1:16458174-16486963 GCA_032275025.1 Enteromius treurensis
AGTGATGCAGTGGTACACAGCATGATTTTAAAACCTGCCGATTTCAGAGGCAATCACATTCACGAAGTTCTGCTCCAAAAACATGGACTTGGAAGGAAGAGATCCTTTTCTTTGTGTCAGCAATGGCTCGAAAATAAATAAATAAATAAATAAACGCTGCTCAATATATCATACAGTTCTTGCCAGTTCAGTGAGTTTGTCCTCTTTCTCGACAGTCCAAATTCTCCGTGGCGCTGCCCTGTTCCTTTTTCTTCTTCTGTGGTTTTCTTTTTTTTTTGCTTCTGATTGGTCATTTCCAGTTTGCTCAACAAATCAGCTCGTTCAACAGCACACATGCCACGCTTTCAACCGACAGCTCCCGAAGTTTTTTGACATGTTTACAAATGATCGTGAGGTCAGGAAGTGCGTGTAAGGTATTTCTCACACACCATACGAGCCCCGACCACATGAGAAGAGACGATTTCCTCCGATAACCAAAAAAATTGCATGCAAGCTTGTACTACCTCAAAAATCGCACCGTGTACGGCCTTAACCATTTTGGTTTGTTTAAGTGGCCTGACATCACACCTTCTGATTCAACTAATGACAGGAGCTTGGGGCTGGGCTATCTGACTAACTGACCAATGAAAATCAGCAATGACACGCTCGACCTGTACACTAAATAATCTACCCAGCATCTCAGTAATTGGCTTAAATCATCTGTTCGCTCTTTGTGCTGTAGAGAGATCTAATGGGTGTGTATCATGGATATTTCTCATTTAGATTCTTACCTTGATCTCAGAGGAAGACACGAGTGTGTGTGTGTGTGTGACGGGAAGTGGCAGGGAGGAAGGTCTTTGAGGTGTTACTGTGTGTATGTTTGATGAACCTCGAGGAAACATTGAGTGTGCTGTCAGGAGTCATCAATCATCCATCACAAACACACTCTCTCCATAAACACATCCAAACATGCAGGAGTTTAAATACAGAATGAGACATTTCCATCCGGCGTAAATACAGATCGACTGTTCTTTGCTCAGCAGGAGCCGTAGATGTCTATCAGGTTATGAGTTATGATCTCCTCATGAATCTTCAGAGGTTCTTGCAACTGACCAAAGGAGTCCAAAACACCCCCAGCGCAATTCCGAACTGTTTTATAATTGGGTGGCATATTTGTATTTATGTCGTTTTATATCTTATTTGTACATTTTTCTAATATACTGTATTAGTTCTGCTTACAGGGGTGGACCTGCATACTGCTTTTTTATTTATTTATTTATTACTAGAAATAATTAGTTGTATGTGTACTGTGTATATTTATTATGTGTATGTAAATACACACACACAATACAGTATATATTTTGGAAATGTATGTGCATTTACATGTATATATTTATATTTAATATACAAATTTAACAAATGCATGTGTGTCTGTTTATATATCCATAATAAATATACACAGTACACATACATATATTATGTGAACAAAAACTTTTATTCTGGATGTGCTAGAAAAAATACGTTTTCATGTTAGTCAAATCATAACAATTAAACATTTCAACCACAGAGTAGTAATATATATTTATTCTTCCAAACCTACTTCTATCTAATCTAATAAATGTAGTTTTGTGTAATATAAATATTGGTGTTGTTCTTTTGTTCCACTTTTGTAAGTTGTTTTAGATAAACTCATCTGTTAAATGTACAGGATAAATAGGTTTAACTTGTTTTACATGGTTGTTCTGTCTCATTTCTAAAAGTGTAATGGGGAGGTTCCTGCTGTATTACAGGCGATTCGGACCAGGGTTGAATCTGCACAAACCAGCACAGGGAAATGCAGAGAGGAAACAACGAGGAAAGTTCATTTTATGAATGCGTTTTCCATCAGCAAACCCTGAAACTCCCAGAGAACCTGATAACAAGCATGGACTCCCAGTTAGTTTGGATAAAAGCGCCTGTCAGATATAGATATAATAACCCAAGGAAAATCTGTTTCACGCAAATAAAATGTAGGCCAGTGGCACAACACACATTTAATAAAGCAACACACACATTGCTATGATTCTGACCCAGTTTGAACCGGTCCAGTCCTACATTAATGACTTATTCACTGGAGCTCCTTGTACATTTAAAGACAGAAGGGTGTTCTGATGGAGGCTACAAACAGTATCGCACTGATTCTGCTTTAGATGTCATCAATCATCATGAAAGCTTTGAAAGAGAAGAGTCGAGCAAATGAAAAGTGCTTGAAGGAGGTGCGAAAAAAAACTTGCAGAGATATAGGGGAAAAGATATATATATATAAAAAAAGCGTGCTGCAAACGAGAGAAACCAAGACGAAAAAGCTAGCTTTGGAGAGAACAAAGTTTCCTTCAACAGAGCAGAAAAAGGCACCTGAATTTATTATTTCATCTTGGCATTTGACAGTTACTGCAGTGCCATCTTCTTATTCTGAGCGTGTCGTATTTTATTCATAAATCCAGAGGTGGAGGAGATGATGATGGTCGAGCGGAGGAGAGAGAGAGACGGCCCGGAGAAGGGTGCAGAACTTCTTTGTTTTGGCTGGGTGTGCAGAGCCATGCTCGGCCTGCGAGCGCCGGCGCTCCTGACACGGCTAATGATGTACGGTAATGCGTGCTATACGCCGGATGACTGCTGACACGCGGGAGGCCGCCATCAGCTTTCCGAGGAGAGTGTCTGGAATTCTGGGACACGCTGAAGAAAGCGATTCATTAAATGTAAGACAGGTATGACATCCCACTTCAAGGCGGCGGCAGCAGCTCTATGTATGGAGGGGAGGGTTTTTGTGGCCATAGCGGGGAGGAGATGGCAAGTACAAAGGAATGCCTGGCTGTTTTTTGGAGATGACATAAAACTAGGAGGCAGGGAAATGGAGGCAGGAGACTGGAAAATAATGGCTAATGGAGGAATTTAGCCTGAGGCGCTATGCCTGCTTTGCCTACTTCTGTATAACTAGTATATTTATAATTCAAATACATACCTTTAATAATTAACTAGCACTGACTATTAAAGGAGAATACAAGATTCGGCGAAGACACGCGGCTGCATCAAGGAACAAAAGGATGACTCCGTCAGTTCTGCTGGACCGATGACAGCGACTCACTGCTTCTTGCATGTGGTCCAATCGAGCCATGTGTCCAACGAGGAGTTATTTAGGCCTGAGGTTTGTTTCAGAGATAAAGAAGTTCCGTTCTCTACAAATTATTCCTTTACCCAGATGACAGACTCCGAGGTTTCAGGTGAAGCTAACCCTGGAACGAACGACCAAAATGAATGGCAGCAAATAATTGTTGCAGTTAATAGTGTTCACCGTCTGTTTCATTAGTTGTAACTATACTTCATGATTCTTACTCTTGAAATTCACGAATTGAATTTCAGTCCAGGCTGCTAGTCTTTAAAAAAGGTCATCTGACCTCATACTAATATTTGTTATTATATTGGCAGCTTGGCACCTGAGCTCTCCCAGTTCTATTAATATATTTAAGAATATGTCCATCACCAAAAGATCATTGGTCAGCTCATCTGTCATAAGCAATCAATTAACCACAAGCAGTGTATTAAAAGGCTTCTCAAGTGACACTGTGAATATACAGCAGGTCGTTTCTCTTCAGTTTTGATGTATGCATACGGTAGAACTTCTGTAATGCTTGCCATAAAATGTTAAAATGGAATAAAAATAAACATGGCAGGAGATCTGAGCGATTTTCAAGAGACGCATTTAGAAAACAATTGATATTATAAATCTGGCACCAGAGTTGAGCTACTTTCCTCTTTGAATTTAATTCAGTGCTGTATGCTTTTGTTATAGCGTACTCGCATTAAAGCCTGCGCTGTTATTGTACTCGCATCAGGAGATTTTTATTCACCTTTAAATGACCCATAAAAACATGAAACTAATGAAAGAGTATGGTATAAAAAAGAAACATGGCGAGTGTCTGAATAGGACATCATCAGTGGTTTCATTTATTTATTTGCAGCATCTCTTCAAGGGTTTTTATTACAAATCACACAAAGCCAATTCGTAACGAGCTTCTCATATAAAAAAACAAAAACATGATGTATCTTCAGAGTTTAGAAAATGAGCTTGATGCACAAAAATACAAGCAGGTAGTGCTCACTGAATATCATCAGTGGTGCTTCTAACTATCATGCATACTTCTACAGCGGCTCCACAAACACAGAGCAACAAAAATGGAAAACATTTGCATATATGTGATAATAAGCTTGATCATTTGGAGGTGCCACATGTCAGGATATTCCTCTTTGATGTTGCTCATGCATATTAAAAGTCCTCTGAGACATCAGGACCACTTCTGAATTTAGTGCACTGGTGTGTGTGTGTGTGTGCATTTGCTGTTAAATTGCTAATAGACATTTAGTTTACTCCCACAATTATAGTACAGTGATTCACAATTACTTAATAGTAGTATGGGGATTAGGAGGCCTTGTGCTGAGCTGGGATATTTTTTAGACTCCTGCATTACTGTGTCTTCAGTTCTTAATGTTTATATGGTTTGAGAATGACTAGACACTAAATCTTTAATTCTGCAGTTATTGTAAGACCATAATTCCAGCATACATAAACACTGTAAAGCATTCTGTCTAAACCTTACGCATCACATGTGAGTGTGTTCACGAAACACAATAATAACAGATCTTCACCCGTGCGCCCCATTAGTTGTGTGTTTCTCTAGCTGTTACCTGTTTGATAATAAAGAATGGAGCGGTGAATCAACCACAGAAATGAACGGCTTTCTAGTGCCTGCACTCATATCCCATCAGCTCCTGACAGTCTGTCAAGTGTTCAGCCACAGGCCAGAACACAACAAAGACGAGAAGAGCCAGAATTCAGCCCAACTCACTTCCCCGGGAAACTTTGACAAGTTTTGACGTGTGACTTTTGTCTGTGTAGATTCACATATAGGCCTGTACACACACACACACACACACACACACACACCTATAGATGTGATTTGTGAGTGAGTGTGTGCATGGTTTGAAATAACCAGCAGCCTTTATTTCACCATTCCCCAATTACCTTTTCTTTTGGATAATTCCCTCTCTTCCTGTCCATTCTTGAGCTTGAACACAGAGACATTTTACTTCTTTACAGCGCTCAATAATTCATGGGCTGCTCTTTGGCTGTGTGAATATTTACATGTAAAGTATCCCTCGGAGCTGGAGGAGAGGGGCATGTTTATAATGTTAAACACTCAAACGTCCCTCCAGACTGGATTTAGATTCCAACAGTTTTGCACAGCAACTGGGACATTGCATTTTTTCCTCATCATTTAATTTGGACTAAATAAATTAGTTTTTTTTAGATGCAGCTAAGTGAGATTGTTCTATTTTGCGTTTGAGCAGGATGTATACAATACAATTTACAAGCAATTATCTTTGTTGGAATGTCACATCATAACCCAATCTCATGAATGTGCGTTTGGCACGATTTTCTGTTTTTATTTGGCGTACTGTTTATGCACAAAAATGGACTTTGGCCTGCATATGATATGTATTTGGTAGGTTTAGGGGTGTGGGCTAGCTAGATGTCTACTATTCACGGCAAAAATACGTAGAATATGCATGCTAACAAAACTGCGTATTATATGCACGTTAAATACAGTTATGCGTACAAATAGCACGTAAAATATAGAAAATCGTGCTATTGATAGGCATTAATCCAGTAGTTGTAATATGAGCGCAAAAACGTCGTCATGCTTACGTTTATGTTCTTCTAAAATCTGCACTGAAAATGGTAATTAGTTTTACCGACGTCAAGCCTACTCTTTAATGTCGCTGAATCAATTGAAATACTCGAATGTGTTGTTCAGTGGGGCAGAAATGGCATTTTATGGTACCAACTGCATGCTTACCCTTTCAGTGTAAACAGTGTTATAATTGATGCTCCTCGTTTTTTAACCCGACTCTAAATCGATTTTACGGTTGCACCGCGCACCGGGAGTAACTGGGCTTCCGTGGCACTGCGGGGCTGGAGGGCGGCGGTTCGTTCCCGTTCCCGGGTGCTGTCGCATTCTCGCGCTGTCCCGTCTCGCCGGCGTCTCCGGTGTAGATCTGGTGCCGCCTGCAAAGGGAACGCTCCTCTTTGATACTTCACTCTGCATTTGAGTCACTGGTCCCTGTGTTTGACAGTGCGCGGTAATTACCTGGCTCCCCTGCTTGATCATGTAAACTCTTCCAGAACCAAGGGAGATACAGTCAAATGGGAAGATGTAAGAAAAACAAAACAACAACAAAGATGGCAACGGCATTTATTTGAACACATTGCGCACAGCTATGTGGATTTTACACCTTTAATTTGAACAGTGGAGATGGAAAACAATTCTTAACACGTCGAGTATTTGTTTAAATAGCGGGAACTCGGGAGTCCTGAGGGGGCCTGTGGTTCCTGAAGCTGTATAATGAGTGAACCTGTGGAAAGTGGCGGCTTGTTATAGTTCTGCGCGTGAACAAACGCTATATATTTGGAAGACTCGCACTGGAACGAATTGCCAAGAAGCCATTAACGATATAATTTTGTCCTCTAGTTTAGAAGCAAATGATTAGCGCTAATGAGTTGTCAGTGACATAAGTGGGCGTGGCTTGTGTTTCATTACTGTTTTGACACACAGTCACTAAAACTCGAATCTATGTGCAAGACTTTAACCCCTCTCTTAAAAAACGTAGGCCTTTTTTTTCTCTCTCTCTAAAATGAGAATAACTCTAAAAATAACGCTGATCCATACGTTACATGTAGGCCTTTTTACATGGATACATATCAGGCTATTACAATTATCGCAATTATGTTAGCTTGTATATGATGATGATGATAATAATAATAATAATAATAATAATGATAATAAATGCAATGTCCAAAAAAAAAAAAAAAAAAAGGAAAGGAAAAGAAAAAGCAAACCTGATCTTATCAGAAAATGTTCTTATATGTGCCACGACGTCTTTCTTCTTGTTGCGGGATATGCGTGTAAATTAAAGGTGTTGGGTGAATTTAATGTAAAGGTGTCATAGCTTTGAGCCTCTTAACTCGCACGAGACGAGCGGCACAAATAACACATTAGCCTATTATCACAAGATCATTAATAATCGAGCATTTCTTTCATTTAATGTTTTTTCTTGTGGACAATGGACTCTTTTGACATATATAGGCCTATTTCAAGATACATGTCAAAGCAGATATTTTACACGAGTTGTTTGGGCGCTGCAACCACTTCTATTTATGCATTGTTCATTTATTTCGGTTACATTTTATTTTAAAGTGTCGTTGTTACATTGCAATTATACATTTAAGTACTGAGTAATGTTAATTAACCGCATGCAGTTACTGTAGAAATAGGGTTTGACTTAGGGTTAATTGCGTGCATTTTTATTGTTATTATAATAGTATCATGTAACGTGTAACAAGGACATCTTTTTTTTTTAAGTGTTACTTTTATTTCTTTTTAATGCTTTTTCGTTTATTAACCAATACACGCTGCTATTTTATTTAACAGCATTTATTGTTTTCTTTTTTTAATCTTCGATCTCATCAGATATCTTTGTTCTTTCAAACTATGGCGAAAATGAGTATTAATAAAACGCAGATGGTTCGTTCATTTTTTTGTTGTTGTGTGATAATTTTTAATACGTTTATTTTTAAGAAAATAATTAAATATGTCGTTCGCGTATCAGTGATGAAAATACATATGCTTAGTTTACATTTAATGTGTCTGGATTTAACCCGAGGGAAATAATAACAATCGCGTAATTATAAAATTAAATTGTTCTGATTGTAGAAGATAGTGTAAAGCGCTCAACAACGACAAATGACACTTTAAACATCATAACTTACGAAAAAAATAAATAAATAAAAACAAGTAAAACAAAAATGTCTGTGCGCAAACTCCTGGCAGTCTGCTGATTTCGCACTTCGCAGTTGGCGCATGGAAAGCTTTGTTCAAATAAATATAATTTATTCAAAATAATTTCGTTGATATCTGTATTTTCCTCTTTCACGATATCCATGTTTCTTTATTTGAAATGAGCTGGTGTTTACAGAGGACGCAGCACGGCGCATCATTGATCCGGCAGGTGTCGCTGAAGAGCTGCAGACTCGCGACGAGGACACACACACACACACACACACACACACACTGAGCGTCTCACAGCGCCTTGAGAATAATGCCACTGAAGGAAAATACGCCTTTCACACACAAGAATTTACAGTTACTCACGAAACTTATACAAACATTGGAGCCGCGCAGCTTTCCTTCAGGGACAGGAGTGACATGCTCCCGGAGGTCAGAGAGAGTTTAAACCGAGACATTATCCTCACTTAAATATTCAAAACACAGGACGAGACCTCCACACGAAGCAGAACTGAAATTATGAAACATTTACAAATAGGGAAGATTAATCTAGAAATTATAATAGACATTTTTTTTTTTAAATTATGTGTTTTATATTATTGTTTATACTTGATCAAATACAGGAGCGAGCAGCGCGTTTTCGGTCGGGCGCGTGCGAACTCTCTCGCTTTGGCGACCTGTTGTTTTGTAGAAATCTGTTTATCAGTCAGCCATAAAACAATAATTAAAAATTATAGGACAAAACCATTAGATGTAAAAAGGTTCAAATAGCTAGACGTTTACAGTGCTCTGCCCTGAAGCCTTTAATTAACACAACTGAGATTTAGATAAAGGTTTTTGTTTTGCAGGGATAAAGCTGATTGCATACAATTATTTCACAAAACTATAGATATGACTCTGAGTGACGGTTTACATTTTGATTATATTTTTATGTTTAGGCTATTTTATAGTATTTTTTTGTTTCCCAAAATATATTGAAAGGAGATGAGTTTAAAATTGTGAGAGGTTATGTAAAAGTGTTTGCGTTGAGATGGATTCTCAGCCGCAGCTGGGCAGAGACACGGAGAGCTTTAACCCTACAATGACCTCAATCTGACACCAGCAGATGAAATTTTACCGCCCGTTAATGCCATCTTCTGCGTTCCCAACAGATCTGAGCTTTAAAAAAAAAGAATCTTCGCACGATTTTATTTGCTCGATAGGTTCTTTTTTAACGACATATTTTATTTCATGTATCTTTTAATAAATCAGAAAGCTGTTATGGAGTTCCACACATATTTGAAAGCGAAAGAGTCGGTAAAGTTTGTGCATTATTCCGGTGACGCAGTGGATTAACACACTGAAAAGTAAACCACGGCGCAATCAGCAATCATTAACAAACAACAACGACGACGACAACAAAAAACATTTGATTCAATCGACCGAAAACCTGAAATAAGAGATCGTTTTTCTTAAGGTATTAATTTATCGAAGCCTTTGACTTTAGTAGATTCTTGCGCATTATTTGTAAAGTTGTAGTCGCTCTAGATCACATGCAATCTTGTGCTTTATATGTTGCTGTGACGGTGTGGATCAGCACTCGCGCTCTCTCTCACTTCTATAAGGATGCGATGGACTTACCGCGTTTCTATAGAAATGGTCCTCATCTTCCTCGCGATGAAGCAGTGGTCAGACAGCGCGCGCTCTGTGTCCACTGCAGTCGCTATTGCACAGTGAACCCTTCACTTCTACTCTCTCCTCGTGGTCTTCCCTCCCCTCTGTCATAAACAGAGCAGTTGTTGCATTTATGAAATCCGTTTTAATTGCCCACTTCGTTAGAAGTCGGTTCGCGCGTCCGAGGAGCACTTTATTGACCTTGTTTGCTGAGATCCCGCGCGAGCTCGGCTCCACTAACCCGTCAATTGTTAATTTCAACAACAAAACAAAGTCAGGGCGCTCTAAATGTAGACATTTATGTAAAAAGCGATCGATAGGACGATGATGTCACATGTGCGGCGATGCAGGCTATATGATCATTGATGAGGAGTAGTATTTTAAGGGTCTGTTTGTGGTATAGGGGCCATCTGTAGCACAATCAATATCATTGCTCCTCCTCTGAAACTTCAGGCCTTCCTAATGATTGATGATCTCGGGGCTCTTTGATAATTGAGCGGCGCGATGCACGGCTCACATTTCAATCTTGGAACGCTATCGGACTAGAGACAGTTTCCAAACATAAACCTCGCTTTGTGTGTGTGTGGAAAAGTTCACTTTATTCTAAAAGGGGCCCTTCTGAGTATCCATTTTTTTAACCTTGTTGTTGTGCACAAGAGAAAAAAGAAAGAGGGGGATGTACGTGACACTCAATCGCGGTTGTATCAGTTATGCATTAAACAAAGTCGGGCTGGAATGACTTTCCTTCGTCCAATAAAGATACTAATAGCGCTGTTTTAAGGTCTGGACGCGTGCCCGACGCGCCGCGACGCCTTTCAGCTCGAAGCGCATGTGAGTGGGATCTGCGGTGCGCAGACTTGCGTGGCTCCCCCCTCGCGCACTGGACGCTCGCCTCGCGCGCAGGCTTTGGCGTGGATCTCGCGCAGGACTGGCTGCGCTCAGCGCCACTTCCGGCTTCCGTCATTTCATTCTCCCGCCGATGCGCGCAGCTCAACTCTCTGCGTTCTATAAGCGAGCGAGCGGCCGACCTGCCAACACTCACTGACACTCACTCATCTCAGACCGCGCCAGAGATCGCCGCGCTTTCCACAAACTCTCCTCTTTTCCTTTTTTTACTGTAGTAATAAAACAAGAAAGCGGACCGGAGGCATAACGGAGACAGGGACTTGTGGGATGAAAACGGGGCTAAAAAGATTCATCCTCTCTTGAACATCATCACCGACCATCATTCATTCATTACCTTGACAACCTCTGGCTTTGATTGACAGCTGGAGTGGCAAAAAGCCATGAGACGCGACAGTTTAGTTACACGCAGGTTGTTGATGGGCCGGCTGTAACCTTCAGTTTGGCGCTTGACTTTTTTTTCTTTCTTTTCTGGGGGGCAAAGAGGAAAAGAAGAATAATTGCAAAACTCTTCCCGATGCCCGCGCTCGTTGTCAGCCGAAGTACTGGAGAATAGGAGGAATTCGCCAAGTTTGCACGAAAAGGGGGATCTTTCGCAGCGCATGAGTTTGTGAGCGGACTGGGAAATTAAATCTACGACACAGATCCAGAGGTTTATTGGAGCGCAGGCTGATGGCGCAAAGGGTAGGTTTAAAATCTCCAGCACTCACCTCCACTAATACACTATCTATCACAGGCCTCTCCTTCAGTCTGACGCACTTGGCTGGGAATACTCGCCGCGCGACGCTTTGCTCGCTTCGGGAAGCGCAACTTGACCATGTTTTTGGTAATTACGCGCAAATACGCGGCAAACTTTAGCTCCGCGCCAGACTTTTTCTTCTCTTTCCCCTTTCCCCCGCTAGCCGACTTTTCTCTGCAGGCTTGCCTTTTGTTTTTGTGCTCTTTGTGCTGACTCTCTGCTTCTCTTGCAGTACGATGAGTTGGCTCATTACGGCGGCATGGACGGAGTCGGTATGTACGGGGATCCTCACGCGCCTCGGCCGCTGCCGCAGGTCCATCATCTGAATCACGGACCGCCGCTCCACGCCAGCCAGCACTACGGCACACATGCCCCCCATCCCAATGTCATGCCCACCAGCATGGGCTCAGCTGTCAACGACGTGTTAAAGAGGGATAAAGATCAGATTTACGGGTGAGTTCCATACTCATACCGGACCCGAGAACTCCTTCAGTCGGGCTTCCCTTTCCCGTAATAGCTTTTTTTTTTCTTTTTTTTTCTTCTTTTTTTTTTTCTGTAACTTTAAGTTTAGTTGGTGTTAGTATTTTTTAAACGGCGCTTATTTTGCACTTTGTTTTGCGCATTTATTTGTGTTCAAATTTAAAAAGACAACATATATATATATATATATATATATATATATATTTGCTTGACAAATTGTAAAATAATTTCACGATAAACAGGAGATTGCTGCTTTAATTCCACTTCCGTTGCAAATCACTGCAGCCCGAAACAAAGTTCCGAAAGCCGATTCTCTCCGAGTGTGAAGCGCGTTTGATTTCTGAGTCGTTTCTGAACTGTAGAAGGCTATTTGGGATTTCTGGTTTTATTCGCTGTTGTTTCTGCAGTCATCCTCTCTTTCCTCTGCTGGCTCTGGTCTTTGAGAAGTGTGAGCTGGCCACATGCACTCCCCGCGAGCCCGGGGTCGCTGGAGGAGACGTGTGCTCCTCAGACTCCTTCAACGAGGACATCGCTGTCTTCGCCAAGCAGGTCACTCTCGACTCTCACATCTAACACCTCGAGCCTTTCCAGACGCATTAAAACAAAGACTAAAATAGCCGATCCTTTTTTTAAGACCGATAATTATATTTCCCCGAATGCACTTGAATGTTATAAGCAGCTGCTTTTGTACTTTAACCAGATTAGTGACGATTGCAATTTGAATGCTTTATTATTATTATTTAATTAACGACAGAATTGCTGCACATATTTGCATCGATTGCTATTAACTCTGATTCTGGTGTGTTTTAGGTCCGCGCAGAAAAACCTTTATTTTCTTCAAATCCAGAACTGGATAATTTGGTAAGATCACACTTCAGCACTGATTGTCTTCGGAATAGCCGCGCACTTTACTTCTCTGAAAGGATTCGGGTATTTTTTTAGAGACTTTCATTATGTCCTTTTTTTTGACATTGTATCTGGAGATAGTGAAAGTAAATAGCAGGGGATGAGCTGGAGACAGTGTGTGAGGTGAGCAGGAGGTCTGGAGGGTATTAGTCTGAAATAAGTCACTCATTATAGGGCTGATATCACCCTTGAACACTTCACACGGGACAATTACTCCACCTGCAATATAATTCTCAAACACATTATTGAATTATTTCTTATTATTTAATTGCATTTGTTTCTGTTGGAATAAGATGATTTGTTCAATGCAGAACATAATGCAACGAATATTAAAATTAAATTGCAAAGAAGGCTAACGACGTCCGTTTCTCTTTCCAGATGATACAAGCCATACAAGTATTACGCTTTCATCTTTTGGAGTTAGAAAAGGTAATCTTTTATTGATTTAATTTTAGAAATAGCTCATTTGAATGGATTTATTTCTCGCCACCAATTTGGGATGTGTGTGTGTGTGTTTATTTTTATTACTAATTCAGATTTTGCATTACTTGGTGTAATAATAATAATAAAAAATTACTCCGAACATAATTTGATATTAAAATCATGTTATTTAAATTATTTCCACGTTCCGTAGATGCTGATTTAAACGGACATAGTTGGCATAGATTTTTTTTAATTTTATTTATTAAACATAAATAAATCTTCTCCCGGACAACTTTTAGTTTTTTGCGGGATGGGGATGTTCGTCCTTAGCATTTATTTTCGTCAAAGAACTTGTTGCACGAGTCTCCGGAGAATAATATGCATCGCCACAGTTTCTCTGCTGAAAATGGCATTTACTTCTGCTTCTTTCTGGAGCGGCTGTTGACAGAGCTTGTCTTTTCTCTCCCAAAGGTGCACGAACTCTGCGACAATTTCTGCCATCGGTACATCAGTTGTTTGAAAGGGAAAATGCCCATAGATTTAGTGATTGATGAACGGGATGGCAGCTCAAAATCAGACCACGAGGACATCTCGGGATCTTCCACGAACTTAGCCGATCATGTAAGTAACAGGATGGCTTCATTGCTTCAATCTGCGCTGGATATCGTGCACAGCATACCAGAAAATAGTAACGTGAATGATAAAAAATGGCTGATAATATATAAGATGTTCTTAATTCAGAATATTGCTTGGCTAAAAGTTTCGTGCGGTTTTTCTGAACTTATGGCCTGTGAGCAATCACGGTGTGTGTGTGTGTGTGTGGACATATCTCTTTTCTCATGCAGTGCTGGTAGCTAGTTGATGTAGAGCTGTTTTTTTTTGTGTTTTGTATTTTAGTATGTCTGTATCTTGTGCTGTTACATAAAATTAATAATTAAGTCGGGTATATGGCATTATCTCATGTGCCTCAGTGGTATGCGAGCATGCACACTATTTAGTTTAAATTGTTGGAGATTTTAAGTGTTTGTTTATAATGCGCTTCTCTATAGTTTTCCAGAATAATGTAGTTAATGTGTTTAATGTAGTCGCCGTTTGCAGGCCCGATGCTCGGCGACTGCGGTGTTGATTTCGGTGTTGTAGAAATGAAATGTTGGGGAAAAGAAAGTTTTCCGCGTCGTGTACTTCATATCGAGCGTCCTGGAGCCCTGTATAGACTGAAACAGAGCATCTCTAACTATACTGCTTTATAGTCAATCGAGTGAAACATTGCAACACACGTCTATATACTTCACCTTAGCTCGTGCAATAGAGTATGTGTTAGTAAGAGCAGAAATAAGACGCTGTGTCTGCCGATTGTGTTTGGGTCAGCTCAGTTTGATCATGACGGAATGAGAAAATTGCGTTTTCTATTCTGTGGATTCAGATTCCCTTCACACGGTTTGTAGCCTGAGATTTCTATCGGGTTATCAGTTAAAACATGGTGTCTTGTGCGTGTTGCATCGCCATTAGCTGACACGATTACTGCTGCGGTGTTTGTCTGATAGCTGATGGCGCGCGGCGAGCTTTAATAGCTGGCGAAGGATTATTAGCATTATTTATTTTTTATTTTTTGCTGTGCTTATAAATATCTAAATTTGTCTGAGCATTAGTTTCTATGTGCAGCAGTGCTGTGTGTGTGTGTGTTGAGGTCCAAACGTCAGATTTACATAGTGTGCATGTGCAGCAGGGTTTCTTAATGAGAAGAAATGATTGCTGCTCCACACTGAGAAACACACGAGCTCATGAGCAACACACTGTCCTGATGTTCAGATCTGCACAAAGCAGACAACTGCTCCGCTTTTACTACAGGTCTAAATTACCAGCTGTAGGTTTGTTCATTCTTTCTTGGATCTTGCAATTTGTTTCTTGGCGTTTCTACCCTTTTTTGTATGTTTGAGGACAGCAGTTTGATAGTTGGATATGCAAATTTATTTAGGTTGTACCTATCTCATCCTTTTTTCTGCTTTGATATGCATTTTTAATATATTTTGCCTGGGGCTGCATCATTTGGTGAAAGTTGCTTTGCTGGGGATGAAGGACATGCCTTGTGCTCTCTCTCTCTCTCTCTCTCTCGTTCTCTCTCTACCTGCTGTAGGCTGTGAATATAGGCACTTTTATTTACTATTGAATGCTACATTGTCATTGAGTGTGGTTTATAGTGCTGTCAGAGTATACAAGGCCTTTGTCAGGATGCCATTATATTTTTTGATTTGCCTCCGGTTATTGTCCAGCCTCTCAGGTATTAAAAAAGAAGATTAGAAATTAAATCAAAGCATCCATGTTGTGTCCTCTCCATGTATGCAACCCACAGATTTGGACAATTTATTTATATATATATATATATATATATATATATTTATATATATATTTATTTATAATTGATATGACACCTGCCTTCTCTGTTGGCTTTGACTAGTGAATAATCTGTTAATAACTAGTAATATAGATACTAATTTCAGTTTGATTTGAAATTTGTTTGTGTAAATTATGTTGCACATTTAAAAATAATAAAAGTTTGTGCAGCTTAAAATATGTTGACAGTGTTTTGATGCTGTCTCAGTCTTATCATTTTGATTTGGCTGTGACGTTCTGAAAAATTGTGACATGTGCCTTTGGCACCCACATTTCTCTTAATTGTTTGTGGCTGTCAGTAGTTTTTATGTTGATAATATACAAACAATACACGTCACGTAAAGAAATATATAAACAGAAGTATCTCCTGTGAGTATGCTGTAGTGCTCTCTCTCAACATATTATGATCAGTCACATGCAATACACTTAAAGACCAGCGTTTTTTTTTATTTTTAAAAAGAGTGTATTTTTAAAGTGGTGATAATCTGTTTACTCGAGCACAGTTCAGAGGTCATCCAGATCCTGAGCCTGAGCACTGATCTGATCCGTGTGATCAGGGTTCGACTGCTTTCGTCTGGACACACACTCACTTGTTGCTTCAGTGCTGTGGGCTTCAGACGGAAATGTGTGTGTGTGTGTGTGTGTGTGTTCGGTTCACAATGATTTGGATCGGTTCTCCAGTTTAATAAATACATGCATTTCAGAACAGAAACCCATTACATGCAGAAACCAACATAACCAGCAATTGACTAGTTCAACCCGTAAAAATGTATTTTAAATTAGATGACACCGTTTTAATTTTTTCTGTGTGTTTCAAGTGTATTCAAGTGAGGTGTGTTTTTGCTATTCCATGTCAAATATAAAAAGAGCATTAAAAACAGTCAGTCACGTCTCTTAAAATGCTCGGCTGTCAAACGCTGGAGCTCAGCGAAGGCTCCTTTCTCGTTCTCGTCGGATAATTGGCAGTTTCGCTTTGAATAGTCATTCAGAGATGCTTCATTCCGTCCCTTTAGCATGTTTTGAGAGCGCTGGTGTAATTACATGTTAAATGCAGCAGAGCCGCGCGCGTGTGTGGATCTGACGCACAGGAGGCACAGAAAAAGGTCAGGGGCCAAAGATGCGCTCGCTTGGTTTTTCCCCGTTCGACATACATTTTTCTAAAAAGTGAATGAAAGTTGAGCGATCTCTCTGACGGACAGGCCAGGTGCGGGTCAGCGGAGGATCGCCCGATGTCTTTCCGCCGTCATTGTCTCTGGGTTTTATATTAATTACACCATGCATTATCAGCGTGGAGTGACCCCGTGCGACTGCTCCCCGGAGACACGACGACCCTCTATCTTATTCTGTATCTGCTCTATTGTGCCGGCGCTGTGTTACGGCGCTCTTTAACACAATTAGAGCTGAGCAGGCAGCGGCTGCGTTTGACTCCTAATTATCTGCAGCGATGGGGAATAGTCACATGCTCGCTGGGTGGGGTGGAGGCTCTCTCAGCCGTTTGGGTCACACGATGTCTCTCACTCGCTTTCTTTACAGCTTGTTTGAACTTTAATGGACTCTTGGGAGCCCTGACAACTGTTTTGTTGTGATGTGAGGCCTGAGAGAGAGAGAGAGAGAGAGAGCGGCTGCATTATTCATAAGTGGGAAAAGCGCTGTTGCTTTTTTGCTGCCGAGTGGCGTGAGGAAACTAGATATCAGCTGCAGAACTCTGGAAAGCTCTTGTGGATGTGTGCTGGGGAAACATGTAGCCGTCAGCACATATACGGACCTGCGGCTGTGTTGGAGTGCAGCTCCGGGAGCGCGTGTGTGTTTTTAGGCCTGTCTTGCGGCGGTGGGCGTCTCGGCTAGGAAACACAACCCAGTCATTTTCATGGCTTGGAACAACGCGAGCTCGAGCTGCATTGCACAGACAGATGTTTTTTCTTCCACTCTTCTTCTCCAAAAATGTTCTGACGGAGTCGCTGCGCTCGTACGAAACAATTAGACGAAACAACAGCTGATATTCATCTCAGAAAAACAGGGCGTAAATCATAGTTTGGTGTAATATGGATAACTATAACTAGTCCACATTAATGAACAATTTCTTTCTGTTTATTGCGAGAGTTAGTGTTAGTGCTGCTGCTTTAAATGCTCATTCTTTTCAAATTCAGCTGGAAAAAAAGCATTCTGATTGTGTTTCCAGTGATAATTGTTAATATTATGGTTGTGGTGTGGAGTTTGCTGTTCGTATAAAATTGGAAGGATAATTAAAGCTTTACAGTTAACATCCTCGGTGTGAACAGGCCTTTATTAAAGGGTAATGTGGATAGAGCTAGATTGAGAGTAACTCTTATCGCTTGTTTCATGCAAAGATTGGACTAGCTTAATACTAAAATATTTATAATAATATCATTATAGTTTTTCCTGAATAGAATAACAGTGTTATGTCTGTGGTGCAGCTTTATGATTGCGATAGTGTTTGTAGACTGCGTGGATTGACGCGGTTCTAGTGTAGCATTAACAGCAGACACACACCACCGAGACTCATAAGAACACGTGTGTGTGTGTGTGTGTGTGTGTGTTGCTGCACATACTCGACTGCTCTAAGATTAAGACTTGAGCTTTGTCTCTAATGAGCTCACAGCAAATGCTGGCTGTCTTTCCGCAGATATTTGTGTCTCCGGTGTGTGAGTTTACGGCGTTTGTTTGGACGGGACACACGCTTCACACTCGTGAGTGACAGACAACATATCTAAAGAAGTTATTTCTGCCTGATTTGACCTATAAATAGAACTTTTTTTTCTGGTATCAATACATTTAGGTTGATTGTGTGGTGTTAAGTATAGGCTTCAATAAAACTAGCTAATTTCTTTGTAGCCATTTTTAGGTTATAGTTTTTGCATGCAGGTGACTCAGTGAGTGTGTGAAGTCTTTCTCGCTGGAATAGCAAAGGAAATTCCTCCTCTTGCTCGTCTATGTGTAACACAGATAAAGCTCTTCCTGTACAGTACAAATCCTGTTTCCCTCGCGGCCCGATCGGACCCTGAGAAACCTCAGGAAGGGTGAGGAGGAGATGCCCTCTTACTCATGACAGACCGGCCCAGCACTGTGTGTGTGTGTGTGTGTGTCAGATTAGAGACCGTGTTTGCTGTTTATGACAGTGGAAATGATGAATTACTGCTCAAAACACAAATGTTTTTGGGTAATTGTTGAGTGTTATTGCTCTGCAAAGTTTTTGTTATACCAAATAATGTCTGCGTTCTTTCTTCTGATGAACACAACAAAGCATGTCACGCAGAATGTCCAAGTTTGTCTTGTCCGTATAATGATAGTCACTGAGGGAGGATGCTGTTGTGCTCTAAAAATGACAAAAACATCATAACAGCCGTCCATATGATTTATGCACTATATTTCAAAACGTTCAAAAGTTCATTCCTTGACAGCTGTTGTTTCATGCAGACATTCTGTTGAACGTGTTTTTAAAGTTCAAATGAAGGTGAATAAATTATAGGAAGTGTTAATGTTTGGATGGATATGACGCTGTTGGACAGCTCGCATGGTGTTGATTATATCGTTGCAAAATGTACTGTATATTATCACAAAGCTCATAAACTCAGAGGTATATGCAGATTATCTGCTTACATACAGTATGCTCACATAAAACTATTTATATGGTACAACAACAAATCTCAAGGGCATAATTGTTTATATTGTTACAAAATGTAACTATTTGTCATCATCATATAGTTACAGTCATCAGCAGCACAGACGTATTTGTAGCAATATCCAACAATACATTGTATGGGTCAAAATGATCTATTTTTATTTATGGCAAAAATCATTAGGATATTAAGTAAAAAAAAAAATCCATGAAGATATTTTGTACATTTCCTTTCATAAATATATCAAAACTTAGCTCCCTCAGATTCTAGATTTTCTAATAGTCTCTCAGACAACCCTAACAGCCCGGACATCAATGGAAAGATTGTTTATTCAGTTGTATTCATTGTGTGTAAATCTCAATAATAATAATAAAAAAAAGACCCTTATGACTGTTTTTGTGGTCCAGGGTGACATTAATGTCTGGTTCTTCTAAATCTTACAAGGCACAGAAATATCAGAAATAGCTGCTTTGGTATAATGAGTATCATGACGTGTGTGACAGAAATAAAACGCACTTGAGTCTTTAGGATGGTGAAGGGTTTGTTGGTCTGTGTCCAGCTCATTCACGAGTCCTCTCTTTCTCTTTGTGCTGTGGATTGGGAACATGGATGGATGGATCCGCTCTGACCGTCTCCAGAACCCAACGTCCTGGAGAGATCACGATGATGCCACGTCCACACACTCGGCCGGCACGCCGGGACCCTCCAGCGGAGGACACGCGTCACAGAGCGGGGACAACAGCAGCGAACAAGGTGAGTCCTGTGATGTACCTGTGCTTTTATACTGCTAATGAAGCATATCGGATACGATGTAAACACTGTTTCCTGCACATGCAGCCCTGACAGTGTGAACACATGTGTGTGTGTGACCTCAATTTGGAGAGGAAAACCTTATGTCAGCTGCAGTGTATAATACCATCCCACACTCCCCATGAGGAAAACAGATGAATTCAAATCTAAAGCTGTGAAATGTTTTCTGTGAGGGGCCAAGAACAATAACTATCTGTGTACTAACACAGATTCCAGTGAAATCATCCTCCTGCGTTAGTATCGCTGTGGCATGGATTGACTGTTCTCTTAAGTCAAGTCACCATTATTTATTTAGCACTTTTACAATGCAGATTGTGTCAAAGCAGCTTAACAGTTTTAAAGGAGGTAGTAGTGTTCCCTTCTCCTCTGGCCAGACGAGACCAGCAGTTTAATTCTATTCTGCAGCCGAGTCAGATTGTGCAGAGGAATCACCTGCTTCCAGTGACTTCTTAGAGTTAGAGTGATTATTAAAACACTACAGTTATGGCTGTAGTTATCATTGTTAGTGTGAACAGGCCCTTCAGGGTTAGACGCTAAAAAATATCATTAGATCAGTAAAATAAATTGTATGGCCTACTAATGATATAGCAATATATAATATATAATAGAAATGTAATATAGTGCATGATCCATTGTGCAGCTGTGTGTGATGAGGCAGAGGAGAGTGTTATTGATCACGCTGAAGTCATAAGTGAGCTGTTCTCCTCGCTGCAGTTATCGACTCTCTCACACTGGATCCAGTAACGGCTGGTCGATACGGCCTAACACACTTACGGTACGGCACGCAGAACTGCCTCGAAGCGATCCGGTCAAGCCCTGGGCCAAACCAAACCAAACCAGACGAGAGAACAGAAAGATTTACTGAACTTAGTGATCCTGAGAAAATAGCCCCAAAAGTTGTTCTAGCCATTCACAGTGTTAAACAGGTGAAGTGAACACTGTAAACTGATCCATTTATTCAGATGCATTTTATCTTTTGTTATCCATGTAGTGTTTTTATTGTTACCTTATTTGTATTATTTTGATATAAACAAATGAATAGATTTAATTCAATTTAAATATATACACATCCTGAGGAGGCAGAGAGTGCTGCAGCCGTCCTGCAGCGCACTGTGACCTTTCACCCCGGCCAGCAGAACAGACGCCTCATTTCTCACATTCTTTCAATTATGTTCACGCTTGAAGCGCTCGCTTACTCTCAGCACCCTGTCTACACACACACACACACACACACGCACGCACGCACGCATGAGACAGGACAAGTCTGAGTTCCTGAAAGAAAGATTTTGGGGCAGTTCTTAAAAGTGTGTGAGAGACACCGACAGGTAACAAGCGTTAAGGACCTAAATTGTAAAAAACATTGACTCAAATAAAACACGTTTGTATTTGTATGAAAAATATTTGAATTCAGCTAATTACCAAGGCATTGCTGTTCTGTAAAGCTGCTTTAAAGCCGTGTGTATTGTGAGAAGCTTTATTCAAATCCATCCGTCTGTATCTGTGTGCAGTCACTGCTAACTGACGACAGCAGCGTGTCTGTCCAGTGTTAATGAGTTAATGAAGCCATCAGACCATCGTGTATCTTCACATACGAGTGTGTTCTGTGTCATCCGGTCAAACACACTCTTTCTGTTCAACATCAGTTCACTGTGCTGGAAGCATCTGAGAGATTTCATTTCACTGACAATGAGCAGGAATCCTCTGCCCTTTTCCAGAGCAGTTTTTTTAGGAAAGTGAAATATTAGTTGTGCCCCTCAGGCACTGAGACCTTACACACACACACACACACACACAGACACACACAAGTGAGATTTTGGGTTTTGTGTGTCAAGTTTTCATGGCAGGTCTGACCTCAAACTTTTTTTCTTTTCAGACATTGTTCTTTTCTATAATTCTTTTCTAAAGTTTATACCATAGACAGAAAGACCAAAAAAGTCAAAGTTCAGACTAGAGACCTGCGCAGGACGGATTTTTCAGCCCCACTCCCACAAAAATATCTATTATTTTCTCCCGCTCGCAATATTGAAGTTTTGTCCCGCTCCCACATGCAAAAGTCTGCAGGTAAGCATAGGAGAAGTTTTATTTTCACAGCTTCTTCCCTGAATGGAAATGGAAAATAAACAAATATGTTTCGTTTTATTTGAGTTTAATTAAATGGAATGATGAACATGGACACGAACAAGCAGCTTTTCAGAACATAGAAATACAGTTAGACATAGCAATGAAACTAAATAATAATAAACGTTGATTTCTGAAGTGGTTAAACAGAAAAGCATTTGGCCGAATACTGCTTCAGAACGTGCGTTAGCCTTTTTTTCCTTCAGCAATATCGAAAAAAACAAGTACTGTACAGCTTAGCTTCCATCTGTGTCATGCTCTTCAGACATTGTGCCTCGCAGTGGGTCTCGAGAATTAGCTTCTGAACCTGCGCCTGGAAATTGTTTTGACTTTATTTAGTCGTTCTTGTGCAGTAGATAAATAATTTATTTTTAAGATAATTCCAATTTGCGGGAGTCCCACAAATAATTACATTCTCTTGCAACCCGCGCTCACACGAGGACCTTACCGCCCGCACCCACACTCACCCATTAAATCTTGTCCCACGCCGCACTCGGTGCGTTGGGTCCCGCGGGAGTGCACATACAGTATGTGTGTGTGTGTGTAAAAGAGTCTTGCTGTTTTTTGGTGAGTTTGCTGGATCTCTAGATCAGCTCTTACTAAACACAAACTTCACAGACAGACAGACGGATGGAAAGCAGGGATATCTCATGGGTTGATAGATTCTTTGCAATAGAAAATCTCTACTAGTTTCTGTGCTGTTAAAGCTTTAACGTTATCCGTGTCATAGAAAATATCAACAACCATCGCAACTTTCCTATTTAGCATGCTTGTTCACGAGAAGCGTTCGATCTCTGAGACAGCCGTTGATGTTGATGACCTCCAGACCAGTGTGACCGCAGATGGACGTGGTCTCTGTTAAACACTGCTGGGGATAGTTGCAGACAAATATCAAGCACAGAAAACCTTACTGACAGAGACATGAGATTAATGAAAGCAAGGGAATACCTTAAATGCCTGCTCTGCGCTAGTGTCTTTATTTTGCACTGCGCTGGCCCTTTAAACGACGTCGCTGATGCGCTGCTGAGTGTTTTTTTTTGAGCTCTTGTTTTAGCACGCTGTGCCCGAGGGGGTCAGCCAAGAAGTCACCCTTAAGAGGTGATAATCCCATCACACTAGTCTCCAGCGCTGTTTTCCCCAGATGGCATGAGCGGTTCTGTTCTCATGAGACTGACCCGTGTTTCCAACTGAGGCCGGCGCTGTCTAAAGCAGTGCTTCTCAACCGGTGGGTTTTGACCCAAAAATGTGTCTCAGGTCTGTTCCGATGGGTTTATCAACACAATTATATACAAACATAGTATATTATAAATAATCATGCATTCTGTAGTTACAGTAGTGCATCAAAAGGAGGAGAAAACACGTTGTTTCGCTTTATTTTACAGTATGTTCACTTACATGTACTTAAAGTGTACTTGCATAAGAAAGTGCTATGATATAAGGTAACTACATAGTAGGAGGAGGGTTAGGCTTAGGGGTAGATTCAGGGTTAGTACATAGTTATTGTAATTACTATAACAAATACATAGTAAGGAACACTTTATTGTAAAGTTTACTTGTTACATTGTAATTATACATTTAAGTACCGAGTAATATTAATTAACTACATGTGCTTACTATACACTTAGGGTTTTGGTTAGGGTTTGGCTTAAGGTTAGTTCCATGTAATTACAAACTGTTGATCAGACTCTCATTTGATAGAAAACATCAGATAGATGAACATGAACAGATTGAGTGGCATCCTGAAAAACAAGAAAACCACCATCCAGACAGTAAATACAGATTAAAACCAAAAGCCAATGTTAGGTTAATACTTGCTCTTGTTATAACATGTCAATTCATATTACTCGCTTCATGCATTTCGCATAAATTCCAATGCCTTATCATAAGGATGTTTTCGTTTTCCTCTGTATGTTGGCTCTCACTGTTGAGAAGCACTCCTCCTTCACTGCCAGGCCCACCTGCTCATTCTACCCATTGAAGGTGTGCTTATTATTATATTGTGTTTGTCCAACGGGCCCTAATCACGCCGCTTCCTTCCTCCGAACACAGAGAAAGCTCGTGAAGGGCTTGCGCTCGGCGGTGTGGTCTCTGAAGCGCGTCACAGCGCCGATGCCCTACAGGTATCTCTCGAACGAGTGGGCGGATGAGAAAGAGATGCTGCCTTCCCAAGCACCGCTAACGTATTTATGCAAATCTTTTTGGGCATTATTGCAGATAAGCTCATTTTATAGTCTGATTTCCGCTCCCTCGTGTGCCATAATGAGTCGTCGAGCACGGGGGAGCGTGTCAGGGAAGAGCGCCAGTCCGTCCGTCCGTCGGCGAGCCGAGCGCTCTGTCCTGACGTTCCGTCTGAGGAGACAGGGATGGAGGGGCTTGACGCCGGTTAGTGCTATTAGCTCTCGTTATTGGAGGCAGCCGCCTAATAATTTCTAATTACCCTAAGGAGGTATTAGGAGTGTTAGTCAGCAAGGATAATTTCTTATTTGCACGCCTGGAGCGGTGAGCTCTCTAGAAGAACGGAGGCTAATGTGCAACAAAACAAATCAACGTGCCACGCAGGGCTGCAGGCTTCAGGGAGGAGGCCGAGATAACGCTCATTATGCATCATGATAATTCATTTAGAATGTTATCAATTTCAGAATAGAGGCCCGTGCACACACACACACAAGCACACATAAACCATTAAAAAAGGATGAGGAAATGAGGCTGCTGCTCAAACACTGCCTCCTGGTCTGTTCAGGTAGCTCCAATTACACACTTCCCATGTTTTAAGGCTGTTGCATGCTAAATGCTGCCTCCTCTCTTCATTTCCTCTGATCTGAAACACGGAATAAAATGTAAGGCAGGATTTTATTCTTCTGAAATTGAGTGGGTGTTTCGTATCAGAGTTTGCGGCAGATTGTGGAGGACTGAAGCTTACCTGACCTGGATGATCGTTTGGTGCTTTTTTTTGGTTTTTGTACACTGGGGAATCGTTTGCAGTCATTCCAGAAGCCTGAATTAAGAAACTAGACTTAATTTGATTTTCTCACCCCAGAGACGCATGTTCCCATGAGGATGTTTTGGTTTTAATTGCAGCAGCACGGCAATGTTCATCTTTCAGTCCACCGTTTCCCTCTTTTTCTTCTTGAAAGCATCTCTCCTCGTCCCCTCAGAACTAGAATGACTTAATCTCTCGAAACAATTGGAGGAAGTTCAAGGAGAGACCGTTTAGATGTCTGAAATGCAATACCAAACAATGGCATCTCGCGATAGCAACCGATTTTCCACATTCAACATCCTCCAGTGGAAAAGCTTTACTAGTCATGAGGGAAAACGCAAGTGTAGACAAAGCACAAAACCAAACAAGACAAAAAAAACATGTTGTGTTTAGCGGTGTTGCGGGGTCAGGCCTGCATTGTGTGTTTCTCGCTGGGCCGCGGTCCTCAGACAACCGACTGTCTGCGGGAGACATCTGCGAATCCGACCCGCCGACCCTCAGAAGCGCTCTGAAGTGAGGGAATGCTGCCTTTAGCCCTCACACGGCCCGCAGGACAAACTCCAGCGCTATTAAGAAACAGAGAGAGAGACAGAACAAGAGGGAGACAGGCAGAGCCGGCCGAAGTGCGTCAGAATGGTTTTGTTTCTTCCTCAAAGGCCTGGCGGTCTGCGTTCCTCAGATGCCCATGAGATCATTTTCCTTCTTTATGAGTAAAGAGCAGCTCGGTGCTGCAGAGGTTACGCTGGCCTGATGAGGAGCCGCTGTTCGCAGCACCTGCTGTTGGGTGGGCCGCCGTCCAAGCGCATTGCTGCGCGCTAAATAAGTCGCGTTCCCCACGCTTCCGGAGGCGGTGGCTGCGGCTAGAGTGACCTTTGGCCAAAGATCTTTGGCGTCTCGTCTCGGGCTCCGTCGGGCTCGTTGGGGTTCGCCGGGTCAGAGCGCGGTCCGCTTCCACCCAATCCGCCTCTTTCCATGCAACACGAGCATCACTCTGAAGAGAAGCTGTTGTTTCTTTCTCTTTCTCGACGCCTTTGATTTTCCTGATGGTTGAAGTCGTTGCCTCCACTCGGGAGCTTTAGGGGAACGGCTGCATCTGCTGTTGAGATTTTACAGGAAGAGAAAATTGAAAAATCAATAAAAAGCCAAAAAAGAGTGAGACGGAAAAAAATACACAGAGGGCGAAAAGCAAAGCAGATAACAGCTTTGAAGAAGCAGACAGACATAAAGCTGCTTGTAGATTTGAGACGTGTTTTTGGACTAATTCAGGGGTGCGATGAATTCATTTAAATGGCGTACGTATACCACACCCGTGCCAGAGAAACGATTTCCATCTTTGTTTTATACGGATGGAGGACCGCCATAGACGGTGTAATCTGAACCTGCTGCTGGGAAACACTGGTTAGGATTGTTTAGGCTGCTGAGCCTCTCCGATGAGTAAAAGTAAGGTGAATTCAGCTCAACTTTGGGCGTTTAGATGGAATTCACCTGACTGCACCCTAAAACACAAGAGACAGTCGATAGAAAATCATCACAGACTGATTAACACAAGTCTCTCTCTCTCTCCATTAATTCAGTTCTGCTCATTATTTTTACATTTGTGGAAGAGTGCTTGAACACTGGGAACGACTGTGGGAAGGACAGCGGGCCGTGGTTATTGACTTGTAAAGGAGCCGGTAGAAGTGTCTGGATAAGACGCAAGCTTCTCCTGCTCTTGTAAAGCGGTATCTGATTTCTCTGCTAGTTGGGTCCCCAGAGGGGCCGCTGGGCTGATGGGAGCTCACAGCTGCTGCGGAGAAGAACGCTCACGTGAACTCTGGAGGTGTTCCCAACGGTGAACGGTGTCTCTGAACTACAGTAGGACGCTAGCGTTTGCACGTCTCAACGTTTTGTGAAACATTTGCTCGCTTAGTCTGGAGAGATCATAAGATGCATGCGAATTCTTTTAAATCACACTCCGGTTTTAGAGTTATCGTACAGAGTTGGCGATGCCCAGCCCTAGACAGCGCAGCAGCACTGGACAGCTGCGGCCAACAGAACGCTGACTAATTTATGAGCGCAAACTGCACATGTGCAGTCGAGAGAGAGAGAGAGAGAATCTGAGGAAGTTTTCATTGACTCTGCGATGAGGTAGTCGAGGCCCATGGGGGGGGGCTCTTCTCAGTTTGAACTTCATCAGGGGCTGCGCTTAATCAATACGCTATCGGAAAAAGAATTAATTACCAAAGCAGAATAAAACAGCTGCATTTTAAACGGAGGCTTCATCAATGCTTTAATCTCCTGCTTTCAGCTCAGGTGCCCTGAGGAATCGCTCTGACCGCGTGTAATGAGGAACTCAGGGACTTTACGCCCCACACACCCCTCTCTGTCTTTCTCTTTCTCTCTCTCGCACACACACACATCTAAACTGTATCTCCATCTGCGCAGAACCCCTCCGCTGCATTCCCTTCCCACCAAATTCCAGCCTTCCCAGGGATGAGGAAGGGTATTAGTGTGGAAATCTCCACCGGAGAGAGGCACACATTCCTAAAGTGAAAGGGACTGAACTGTCGCCCGTCCGTGGTCCGCCCTATCACCGACACCCCACCTCACCCCTGAGCACTCCTCCAAACTGCATTTGGAGAAGGGTTGAGAAGGGGTTATGGGTGATGAATTGGGTTTTTAGTGAGCTCATTAGGAAGCCAAACAGAGTCGAGACGCAGCGGAACGGAGTGGGGCCGCGGTGCAGCAATCAGTTCTGCTTGCTTTGTTCTGTGCCTCCAGGACATTTGTGAGCGAAAGTTCAGGGCAGACGGTTGATGAGAGAGGCCTGCCGACTGGAGCCCGCGATCTGATGGTTGACTTGTTGGTGTAGAACCTTTTATTCTATGGCCTCTTCATGTTTCGTGGCCTAACGGCTCTTGAAAGCCCATCGCTGATGCCTGGCTCTGTGTGTAATACCTCCAAGGTGTCTGCTGGGTCTGTGTTAGTCTGAAGTGCAATTGAGGGTGGAGAATCTCCATAAATACAGGTTTGCTGGGCTGATGTGTAGAATCGGACCCTCCACAATCTTTGTAGTGGAGATATGAAGCTCTTGAGGTGAGTGAAGTCGAATCCTCTGCCCGTGTGGTTTATAATGACGCGCTCACAGGCCGTAGAAATCCCATTTTGGTGAAAATTGATGTAATTTGCTGTAGTAATTATCTTAGTAATTAACTCTCTAATGATTGCGGTGTGAACGTGCTGCGGCTCCTCCAGTGGCTCGCGTGTACGCAGTCATTATTGCTTTCCGTCGTAATACAAGTGTGTGCTGATACTGACTAAAGAGAAAGAGAGATAGAAGACTTGGATGCACCTCAGTAACCTCTGGGGCCAATTATTGTAATTTGATTTGGACGACAGGCTGCAGGAAGAGTGCAGGGTGTGTGTCGGGTTTGTGGGACGTGTAGCATGTGTTGGGGTGTGTTAAGAGGCCAGCTGGAGTGTGCCTGGGCTGTTGTGGGTGTGTGGCTTTCAGTCCTTTCTCCAGACTCTAAGGTGGACACTCGTAGGCATCACACATTTACTATTATTAGTCCCGGTCGCAGCAACTGTCAGATCAATTATCACTTTAAACAGTGCAGATTGTGTCAAAGCCGCTTTACAGTATTAAACGGGAAAATAATGTGTTAATAATAGAAAACCCTTGAATTTTTTCAGTTAAAGTTTGTCATTCATTCAGTGATGTCATCCTCCAGTTTAGTAAAGTGCAGACAGCAAATGTGCAAATCCAGTAGACAATATTAAAATATTTAAAAGTTTACTATTAAGTAAACTTACAGTATCATACTCTAGTTTTTCCAACCCAGTCGCACGGCTAGTCGTGACAATATCACGAAATAGGCATAAAATCTATTGATTCGTGTCAGGGTCA
>JAUCMU010000033.1:16507955-16537226 GCA_032275025.1 Enteromius treurensis
ATACAGTCTGTACAGTAGAAACACCATTACACCTATGAAGAGACCCCAGAAAACACAAAAACCAATGTGTGTGTGTGTGTGTGTGGGCGCACATTTGTGGCAAGGGCTGAATCAAAGCAGAGCGCGAGGTTTGTTTGGTTCTTAATCTGCCTCTTAAAGACATCTGTCAGTGCGGATCACTATTGTTTGTCATGCTCGAGACACGCTCGGCACAAATTCAATCCTGCCATTTCTATCATGTCACATTTGGCAGATCAACAGTGACACAAATTGTATCATTGCATCCCGCTCGGGGATTGTGTTTGCAGGTGCGACTCCTGGCAATAAGAGACCTTTGCAGAAACGTCTTGCTTTAGCGCTTGGCCTGCGTTCATCAGCGTCACAAGGGACGAGCTCAAGTCATTTCTCTAACCGTCGAGGAAAGGAGGATGTTTTCCGTCTTTCCGCTCCGAGCGATGCGTTTAATCTGACTGGAGAATTCACCGCGGTGTCGTACGGATCTGCGCGTGTAGCTGTTTTTAGTCATGCTTCTGTTAAATCGGTCTTAACCCGGTTCACTCCTCACCGCTACACACAGACTCAGCTTCAGTCCTTCACTCATGAAGCTGAACACACACAGAAAGACTTGCCTTTGCTGCAGACAAGGCTGGATTCACAAACACTGCATATCCTTCTACACTGGGCAGTGGAACCAGTTTGTTTCTATAATTAAAATCAGTACATTATTAGGTTAGGGTTAGTTAGTGACATGTACGTTGCATAAGGTCAGTAGAATTATTGTATACACATATTGTACCTCACACTCTTTGACCGAGGTGTTGTGATGGAATTTCCCTGGCTTAGAATAAAGCCCCGCCTTCTTTGATTTGATTGGCTATCTCAGTTTCTGTGACGCTGGTGAGGCAGACAAGTCTAAAATATCCACCTTATTCCTAAAAGCAACTTCCGGTTCATTAGCTGCTACGGAGAAATAACCAGAAGAATGACAACATGCAGAAAAAAGTCAATATGTTTGCTCTACAAACCAGTGTGTTCACAATTAAAATAATACAATGGAGGTGCTACAGTAAGACACACCAGTTGACAGTGTCAAGCAGTGAAACGAGTCAAATATAGCTGGAAGACCACAACAAAGACTTTATTTATAAATGGCCATTTTTCCACGAGGAATAAGTGCATAGTGTTTCAACTTTTCAAATAAAACCAAACAGAGTTCATGATAAAGCCCAGCAGAAGAAGCATCGTGGACATACTCTTATGTTTATTTACTCTGTGAAGATGCAGTGTTTGTTTATTCTGCATGGTTTCCCGTGATCCTGACTCAGCGTGTTGTCTTGTGTTCTCTTGCAGCACCCGTATCCTTCAGAAGAACAGAAGAAGCAGCTCGCTCAAGACACGGGCCTCACCATCTTACAAGTAAACAACTGGTGAGTCCAGTCACTTCTCTTCTCTTTCGCCAGCAGTGTTGACCACGTATCGCTGCCGTTCGACTCACATTTGTCCCTCTTTGATGCATGAAGGGGACGAGGACAGCGGTGCACCTCCTCCCGATCGCTCGGTGCCGGATTAGAGCCGCGGCGCTCTGACCGGCAGCGTCTTTGTAGATGGCTTAGCTCATAACTGGAGGTGGTGGATTAAATAAAATGATCACAGAGCCAAAGAAACGATACAGGAATTATTTATCAAAATACTCGGCCGGGCTCTTTTTTATCACAGGCTTAATTTCGCTCGCTACATTCTGCGACCGATGTTCAGATTAATTGAGCTGACAGCTTCTTTTCAAAACACCGGGAAGGTATTTGCACGGATTTTCTGGCCTTACACAAACTTAATTATACGGAGCGCTATTTTATCAGTATAATTCCGTGTAGTGGAGCTTCTATTTACAAATGAGAAGTCCCTGGCTTTTATTCACAGCTTCCCTTAATGTATTTATCAAAGTGGACTCATTTACGCGGCGCTCTATCTGTCGGGTACAGACGGCGGCTCTCGGCTTTATCGGCCCGGGGCCCCGCATGCCTCCCCGGGGTCAATTGATTTTTTTGCTTTTGTGATTCATTTTTCCCCTACACCTCATTCTGGTGCCGGCTCACAATGAGCAACACGCCTGGAGAATGAGCGTGATTTGTCTGCTGGATCTGGTCAGGTACTTAAATTGGCCACAGGAATGCCGATCTGCCTTTCACGCGCCTGGCGGCTGGATGGCGTTTCAATTACGCCGGTAACTGAGCTTTGGTCCCGTCACACACCTACAGCAGCAGAACACTGAGCTGCTTTTCCAGTTTCATGCTGATTAATGCTGAAATAACCGGAAAAAACCCAAAGGAGACTGCCGCTTTAGACTCCAGATACTAAAAGACTTGAGATTCTCCATCCATCTACAGTATCTATCTATCTGGGTCGTTTCACCAAATCGGTGCCTTTTGTATTTCAAACAGATTTAATCAAACAACAAATAGATGTGCAATTTAAATGCAACAGAAGTATGTATAGGCTTTCATCGATATTGCCTCCAAAAAGTCAATCAATTATTATTTGAAATAATTTAAATAAAAAATGAAAAATCATTTTATTGGTGTCTCCTGCTTTGATGTCAACCGTGTTACCCTCATCAATAAACCCTTGTAGAGTAATGTACATTCAAGTGACATGACTTCTAGGAGGTTACATCATCTCTCAAACTGGATTCCTGCACTTAAGGGCCATCGTGCAGTGTCAGTCCTGCTATCATTTTAAAATGTACATTTAAACAAAATGTAATTTCTTACCGTTAATATAATCAATAACTACTATTAAAATAATTAAAAAAATGTACAGCAAGTGCTTTTGTGAAGTTGACTGTTAGCTAGCAATTAGCAAATTAGTTTGAAATCGTCATCCCTGTTACTGTCTAAAAAGTAAAGGTTTTGACATGTGGGTAACAGGGACGACACAGGTTAGCTTTCACCCAGTTTTTAAAGATTGTCTGAGTAAAACTCAAACATTTCGAAGGTCGTTATTATTGAGCTAATGTCTATAGTATCCAGTGGCTTCATTCAAATCTAGCAACACTTGTGTCGGTAACAGGGTTGACAAAAATACCAAAAACATGAGGTAGAAAATGGTCTGAGAAGGCTATCTCTCTCTCTCTCTCTCTCTCTCTCTCTCTCTCTCTCTCTGAGGTCAGGCAGTGGTAGCGTTCGCTCAGCTCTCAGATTCTCCTGATGTTTCTGCTGATGGGCCGGAATGGTCCTGGATTCCTCCTGTGACGGTCATTGTATGGGTCCTGCTTTGATATAGAGCACAGGGCAGAGAGACAGGCAGGACGAGGTTTGCATGGACGTCCTGAATCAGGTCTTTGTTCGGAGGCACAATCAGACCTGGAGGAGGCACAAGGGCGCTCTGTGTAACGTGTCAATAGACAGCGCGTCTCCTGCTCTGACCAGCCCGTCTACTGTCCATCTCTCTCTGCGCCGCCGAGCTGATCTCTGCTCGTGTGTGTGATTGTGTGATGCTCACTGCCGCTGGGGGTTCACCGTGTAGCAGTGAGACTGCAGAGCAATCCTGTTTGACCTCAGAGAGAGACCATAACTGCAGCTGTGTGTGTATGTGTGTGTGTGTTATTCTATCGGTCTAAATGAGGCCTGACAGAAACACTCCTCTGCTAAACACACACTCACACACAGCATTACGAAAGAGAGGCGGGCTTGTCTCATTATCGGTTGCTCTTGTAGTCATTCCTGGGTGTTTCTTTAACTTAAACAACTTTTATGTCCCAGGGGTTAACTTGTATTAAAACGGTTTGGAATCCTTTTACCAAGCCGGAAGTTAGCTATGAAGCTACTATACAAAAATATTATTTATTACCCATGAAACTGTGATCCAAACAAATAGTCACACACAATTTCAAAATGTTTACTCATCATATTCACTGCATTTTTCTAAAGTCAGTGCACCTCTCTTTACTGAATTTTTTATTTTAACTCTCTCAAATGTCATTTTCACAACAGAATAAATGATGATTTGAAAAGCGATGGAAGACAAAGAACGTTTACTGTGTAAATGTCCGCGTGAGTTTTTTCTGCATTATCACTCACAGAGACTCATTTGACTAATGAGCTGATGAACGGAGTGGAATAGGTGACTTATGAATGACCTTTGACATCAGCTTGATTTGTGGCTCTGATCTTACCTGATGCCCACAGAAACACACACACTGTGTATTCGTCTCTTTATTGGTCATTTTTGGTTGTTTCATCAGCTGTGTCTCAATGCGTGGCTCCGTTTTAGACTGTATATGAACACTCATCATGAGAGATTCGTCCTAGTCTGCTTTCACTGAGACGACTGGAGAAGGGCTTTCATAACTCTCTCTCCCTCCCTGCACTCCCAACAGATCAGCTTTATGTTTTTTTACGACCCTTTCTCTTGGCACGACCAGCTGTTATGAAATTCAAAATAATGGCTTAATATTTTCCAAATGTAATGTAAAAAGTATAAACTGGCCTGTGAAGATGTTTGATTTTCCTCCTCAGAGCATGGAAAAGTTTGTCTCCTTCAGATCTGTGCTCACACACTCACACACACACTGTGTTACACACTGGCACAATCACCACTGAAGTTACTGGTTATCCATTTAACTTTGACCTAGATGAGAGCGTCCAGTCTTTTTCTGGAGTCTCACGGGCTGCTCCTTCTAAATATACAGCTGAAGAGAGGACGAGTGGAGACGAGCTGCTGGCAGAGAACATCGTCAGCATCGCTTGCATTTAGGGACCGCTAATTGGCAGTTAATTAGCAGAATTGACTCAGTTGTTGGTTCCCATGTGCCACCCTCACCCCCCCCCGCTCCAGCTTCAGTCGATTTGATATCACCCGTCCGCTTTTGGCTCACTAGTCCATAGCAGTGTAGCTGCATAACCATAGCAGTGTAGTTGTGAATGTGCTGGAAATGATTCTCTTGTTTATCTAAACATTCCTAAATCATGTCTCATGCGTTAACGTTAGCATTAGTTACCAGTGAACAGCATTCATTAAGCTAATGTTAATGTACAACCGTTCATCATTCCTTCATGTTAGTTCACAGTCCATTAACTAATGTGAACAGATAGAACTTTTCATAAAGAAAAATAATAATAATTTCATGTAAGATTACAGTTTTTTTTCATGGTATGCGTTATCAATATAAAAACAAAAAATTGATTAACATCCAATCCAAGCAGAAACTGACTATTGTACGTAATTTTGCTTCTCCAGTATATCTAGATATTTATCAGAGTAAATCTAGATAATAGATCTTCATCATTTAAACGGAGATGTGCAGAAGACGGTGGTTTTTGTGCGGTGTTGTAAGCATAAGTGCTGTGAATGCAAATGAAAGCGAGCCGGGCCGCAGGAGTGAAGCGCTTTCATGTTCTGGGACGGCACGCTTTGTTTTGAGGGGGGAACAAATAGACAAAGATTGAAGAAAGAGAGGCATCTGAGAGCAGAGGGTGAAAAAGTGGGTTAATTTATACGGTCTGCAGGTACGGTGCGCGGAGAGAGAGCGTCTGCAGGATGCTGCTGCGCCTCGGGCCATCTGTGAGCCGAATAGCAATTTTATTACATTGTCATTAAAGCAATTTCACAGCAGTATTGTTTGTTAATGAGAAGCTGCAAACGAGGAGAGATGTCACGGCGCTGAGCTCCGTGCTCTTTTTATATCTCTGCAAAATAAATGCGCACTCACCCTTCATGTCCTCTCTGGACTCGGCCTTGTAAAAGAGAGACCCACTTAAAGCTGAAATATAAAGTCTGTGTTTATGAGCTGCCTCGGTGCTTTCCTGTCGTCTCTGGTCCGATCGGCGATTGTTTTGGTTGTGGTGGGCACGGACGGGTCGGTCCTGTGGAGGATGTATGGCCGAGAGCTTCCTGTGCTTCGCTCTCAGACGGATCAGTTGGCTGTTTCCAGTTATTTATAGAGAGCAGGATCTGCTGCTGCTCACGCCAAGGATGAGGGAAATACGGCCCACATTAGTGAAATAAAGCCTGAGAGAGAGAACGTCTTTCTGCTGACGCTGCAGATCAACATAGCGTGAGCTCAGAGGAAGTTAAGAGGAAAGAGAAGGAGAGGCAGGCCCTGGAGAGAAGAACCTCTGACGATCAGGAACCACTTTATCATGACTTCAGACTGAACAGGTTCTGTGCATCGCTTCACTCGTCACGAAACAGGCCTCAGAATAACCTTTGTTATTATTAATGTCAGGTTACACGTTTTGCGAACACAATATGGACAGTGTCTAATTGTACAGCTGTGATTAAGAGCTTTTGTCTTGAATTATAGTAATGAATAAATGCAGATACAAATAAGAGTGTCGCAGTGTTTGTCATTTGTTGTAAAATAGCATGTCCCATAAGAGATACGACTATTAGAAAAACATCTAAATATGGAGAAACCCGTTCTTATTGATGCATATTGCTAATCAAAAATCAAGTTTTGATATATTTACAGTAGGAAAGTACCAAATATCTTCATGGAACATCATCTTTACTTAATATCCTTATGATTTTTGGTATAAAAGAAAAATCGATATTCTATAGTTTTGTTGGCTGTTACTACAGATATAACTACTTATGACTGCTTCTGTGCTCCAGGCTCACAAATAGTAGATCAATAGGTGCTGGTGTTGTTTTTTGCGCTTCATAAAGTAACGAGACGTTAGGCTGTGTTTATACGAACCTGATCTCTCAAACACAATCCTCTTACCTGAGATCCGTTCTCCTAAAAAAAAGTCAATGTATGAGCTCCACGCCAGCAGCGCTGTCATACATGAATACTTCAGGTTTGTTTATTGAAGCGAGATGTTCTGGATGAAGTAGCAGCAGATAGGATGCCAGAACTGGACACACAAACACTGGACTCACTCCAGACCGTCTTCACGCAGACACAGGGTCACACACACACAGAAAGTCTCTCGGTTTGAGGAGGGCTGATTGTGAGATTGGATGGGGTGTGCAGGGTAATGACAGAGTCCTCGCGGGCGGCAGCAAGTGAAAGGAGGTTAATTGAGAGGTTTCAGTGATGACGGGCAGATCTCGGGCACAGGTGCCCTGCAGCGACTCACACCCCACATTAACCAGCGCTGCCCTCCAACGCTCGGGTCAGACCCCTGTTTGATACGCATTAATGTCCCTGTTACATTCAACTATTATTTGGAAACGCTGAAATAACCTATGCTTGTTCTGAATATTACAAGACAATGAAAACAATTCTTTTTTAAGCAATGTTCACTCAGAACTTGCTAGTAAATTTCACAAATAATTGCTAAAAATAAAGGTGCTTAACAGGTACTTCAAAGCGATGCCATAGAAGAATCATTCAGTTCATTAAAAAACCATCTCTTTCTTATCCTTTAATCCGAAAAACCTTATTTTGATACAAAGAAGCTCTTTTGCGAAACAGAAAGGTTCTTCAGATGTTATGGACCTATTCAGACAAAAAGGTTCTTGTATGGCATCACGAAGCTGCTTTATTTTTAAGAGAATTTTGAAGGGTAAAATTAGAAAAAAACCAAATAAAATCCTATTTACTCTGCATATTAGATGGGACACATCCCTCAAACGGATCATTTTTAACACCAAGGCAGTGTGTTTGATTCTTAACTGATCAAACTCACATCTTGAAAGCAATACAAGTTGCTTTGGATAAAAGCATTTACCAAATGCCTAAATGAAATTCTACTGATCGAATGAATTAAAAACACAGACATCACCTTTTCTTGAGACATAAAACAAGGTGTCAACATCTCCCCCATGAGAGAAAGCCTCGCGTCAGGTCAGAACTATGATGAGCCTCCGTGAAAATCAAAAAAGTACTTTAAAACAGTGCAGAGCAAAGGTGCTGAGAGAGAGAGAGAGAGGGAGAGAGGCTCCTCACACAGGTGTGTTGACGCCCCAGGCGTCTCTGGCTCTGATTTGAGCCCTGACTATCATGTCTTTAAGGACGCAGAGTCAGATGTCTGTGAGCTTTACTGGGGCCAAGACAAACCTGCCGCAGTTGTCAGAGCTTGCTGATGCAGCCGGTGAAAGCGTGCTCGATCGGCTGCTGTTGTGCCGCAGGACAGAGACACAGCAGCCCTGCCAGAACAAAGTCTCTCTGTACAAACCAGCAGCTGCTACTCGCCGGATCAAAGCAGCAACAAGCGGCTCTTCCTGGCCCAGGTGTTTGACGGACAGCTGACAGCCAGGGTCGACTCGGACCCTCCGGACCCTCCGCCGTCTCCGAGCCAGCGCAGGACGATTAACAGAACATTTCTCAGGAGCCATGTTTGAAAGGGCACAAATAATACAGTGAGTGACGATAGATATGTGTACGCCACGCAGTCATATTACAGAATTACTTAAAAAAATGCTCTAAATTGTTTTCGTAGATCTACAACAGTAATATCAGTTTAAATGGTTCATGTGGCGGTAGGAAATGCATTTGAAATCGCACGACCAACTTCCTACATTATCAGGAAACAGCCCAACAAATCTGGTGCATTGCCTCTGCTCAGGACGGGTCTGAATCCCACCTGTTGTGTCCGAATCACCCGTCTGAGAAGAACTCAGCACAATCCAGAGAGGATGAGTCTGTGCCGCAGTGCTATTGATTTATTTTAATTAGCAGCTCGTTAAATCGTGTCAGTTCTTAAAACAAACATATAAGTCTGAGTCTGGTTTTCCACCCCAGAAACCCAGAAACATAGAAACCTTCTCGAGAGCTGCTCTGAAGACAGCAGAGAGTGAGACAGCTGGACAACACACACACACACACGCACGCTGTGTTTCCATGGTTTAGGCGTAATGGTTTTTATACTGTATTTTCTATGGCACTACACCTAAACCTACCCCTCGCAGGAAACGTTCTGCATTTTTCCATTTTTGAAAAACTTCACTATGATTTATACGATTGTTTCCTCATGGGGACCTAAAAATATCCTCACAAGGTCAAAAATGACTGGTATTACTATCCTTGTATCCTATGGGGACATTTGGTCCCCATAACGTGATAAAAACCAGGTACACACACACACACAGACATCCATCTGCAGTAAATCAGACGGCGGTGAGGTAATGCTGGTCTCACCATTCCTGTTTTAACTGAAAGAAGAGAGAGAGAGAGAGAGAGAGAGACAGTCGGTCTCTGTGAGAAATGGACAGACGCTCTGGTGTGTGTTTGGCCTGTGGACACACGTCTGACTCTGTTAGTGGGTGTAAATTGAGGAATTGTTTGCTTTGATTAAAGCTGTGCCGCCCGGCGTTAATCTGCGCACACTTCCTAGGTCAAAGTTGACGGTGGCTCTGTCCGCTTCCTCCCTCGAGCCACCGCTGCTTTCTCTGTTTATTTCATTATCTGTTTATTTGTTTTCGAGCCTCATTAAACAGTAACTTCATTAGTTTTGCTTGGTTGGGTCTGTGTTTCTGGCAGGACGGGATGTTTTTACTGACGAGCAGATGCGGGCTGAGACGGGAGAGCTGGGTTTGAATTCTCGCTCGTGAGCGCCTCAAATCGCTGACCCTGCTCCTGATTGGCCGGGCTCTCGCCTCACCCTCTAGCCGTGATTGGCTGCTGCTGGCCAGCGTCCAGATGAATCTCTGAACAGCTATATTTGTGAGGACATCCTCTGACACAATGTAGTCTCTTGCTCCTTACCCTAAACCTACCCTTTACCCAATCATAACCTGACCCCTAAAACCAAGCCCTTTAAAGGGCTCTCAGAACTGAAGACCAGACAAAATGTCCTCACTCCAGTGGTCTAAATCTCAAACTGGTCCTCACACGCACTCCCTCACACGTGGCTCCAGCTCTGAGTCAGGAATGCCGTGATCGGGCAGGGACTGGCGGTCAGTCGGCCGGCGCTGCTCTCTCGAGGGTTTTGCTGCTGAACGTGTGTTTGATGTGAGGTTTGTGGATGTTGGTGCAGCTCCACGCTAGAGCGAGGTCAAGTGGCCTCCTGCAGTTCTGAGTCCATAACTCAGAGCCACAGCAAGCCTTGTGTGTTTGCACCGTCGGATCACACATGTGCTTTATGAAACCAGTGCTCCAACAGGGTTAAAAAATGCCAATAAAAATAGATTTTTTTCCATTTCTAGAATGCTTAAATCTTCTTTTGTTGCCCTCCTGTTATCAGCAGTTGAGCTAATCATAGATAAGATTAAGATTAAAGATTAAGACAACTAAAACAAGACAGACAAAAATCATAATTTTAGAAAGGTATCGCATATATTTGAGTTAATTCTAACTTGGAACTGCTTCACAATTACTAGTTAATCTTGGATTAATAGTTCTTCAAAGGACATGGGATTTTGGCCTGTTATTTCAGACGGCAGTGGGACTCAGTTAGTGGAAAGTGTTTTCTCCTGCAGACAGTGTCAGGAGCACACGGCGTGTGTTTGGGACTTCAGAGCATTGAATATTCTGTGCTGCGTCTCGTGCAGTGTTTGTCTTTGTTGTGAGCGGCAGTAAAGGACACATTCTGTGGCATATCCAGAGAAATGACCCTGCCGCGACCCTTCACCTCTCCTTTAATTATTTGTTTGAAGACAGCATGGGGTTCCCATGCGGAGCGCAGCGGCAGGCGGGGGAGTGTGTGTGTGTGTGTGTGTGTGTTCAGTTCCGCTGCCGTAGTTTATGCAGCTTCAGTAAAACAGATAATGGATAGATGTACTGAATCATCTCTACGCCTATTGATCTTGTTAAACACTTTATTAGTTCAATATTTCTGTAAGCTACCCTTTACCAGGTGTGGCATATCTTTAGTATTTGATGCATTTTTTTTTTGTTGTTGGTACATTTTTGGTGTGCTTAAATTAGTTTTATTTTTCTATAGTTCATTATTTTAAGTGTCCATTGAATGCATGTTTTATTTCTTGTGTTTTGATGAATATAAATGAAACTTTGTAGATAGAAATGAGTGGCTGAGTTTGGAGAGAAGCAGTGTGTGTGTGTGTTGGCGGGTGTTGTTCTAAGCACACCCTATTAGCAGCTCACGGGAGGAGGTGAAACAGTGTTATCAGAGGCAGGTCTGATAATCTCAATTGGCTTTACTCACACTGATAAAATGCTCTGGGGCCGTGGCGCTGCTGGGCCGCTCCTGCAGGGTTACTGTGGCAACAGTTTGGAGAAGCAAAACAGACACTGTGTGTGTGTGTGTGTGTGTGTGTGTGTAAGAGGTCAGGCAGTCCCAGCAGCTAGTCTTAAAGAAATTCATAAATCACTCTTCTGTCTCTCGCTGGTATTTCTCGTTTATGAGGCAAGTTTTTTTTTTTATTATTTTTTTTTTTTTAATGTAATTTAAGTGATAATGTATAATCAAGGTCAAATGTTTATTTTGTCATAATAGTTGACTAACATTATGCTGCTTACTATTACTTACTAGCCAGCAAATGCAGCAAATAAATGTATGTACAATTATTTAAAGATTAGATCAGAGACATATTATAATGTGTATGAAAAAAAATCTCAGATGTACAATAAGGACATAGAAACAGACAGTCTATATATATAACAGCTGTGCTGCTTCACATATTTATTTCAAAATTCTTTGATGAATAGAAATTTCTAAAGAGCAGCATTTATTTGAAATATTTTGTAACATTGTAAAAACATTGCAATTTTTTTAATGAATTAGTATTAATAATTAATTTATCTGTCTCTTTAAAAAAAAAAAAAAAAAAAAAATAAATATATATATATATATATTAAGAAACAGAGAAATTGATTATTAATACTAATTCTTTAATGTATATGTGTATGTTTATATATATATATATATATATTACTGACCTCAGACTGTTGAATGGAAACAGTCGGTACAGTTTAGAATCATCTCACACAAATATTTGAGCGCAGGGTAATGACATGGGCCAGTCACATTTATTCCATAGAGCCCAGTAGAAAATTACGGCTGTTTATTCACCAAATGTGTGTGTGTGTGTGTGATGAATTGTAGAGGTGTGTGTTCACGTGACAGATGATCTCAAAACATTATGTATTTACACTCATGATTTTATCTTAGTTATATGTTCTATCTGAGCATCTGTTGCTCGGCGCTAGAGCTGCTGTCTTTCAGACAAAGAGAGCAAAGTTTTTCCTCTTCCCCAGCTGTGCGTGCAGTGAACTTCAGCGTGCCGTTGTGCAAGCGCAGATTGCGGCGTTTAAGTTAATGGAAGGTAAGAGCATGTTCGGCGGCTTCAGGAGGGATTAGAGCTCAAATTGATTCCAGTCCTGCTTGTATCTAATGACCGGTCCCATAGAGTCGCCCTGTGTGCGCTCGCCCGCTTCTTTCATGCGGGATAGCCCCAGCAAGATCCGAACCCTCGCTCTAATATCAAACACATGTGGGCGCCTTTAACGCTCGCTCCTTTAGTCCGGGTCTCTCCCGGCGCAGAGCGGCCGTTTTGCCTTTGACACGGCCCATTCCACATTAAAACGGTTCCCTGGGCTGGCACTGACCCCCCGATGACCCCAGCGGCCTGGCGCTCAAAAGCTGCAGGAGAGGTTTTGTGGAGCTGTGCTTATTTGCCGCCGTGCTGGTGATAAAACTTCAGACAGGCTAATTGATGGCCTCGCTGACATAACAATAGCTGCTGAAAGCCTGGAGCTCATTTACAGACAGCTGGAGAGGAGAGACCCCTGCCATGGGCCCTTACCAGGGGGCAGGGGACCCACTCAAAGAGCCGCTTGTATCACAAACTTCTGAGCGCTAACACGTGAAGAATAATGTTTGTGGATGCTAGAGGTTTGGGTCTCAGAAGTCGCTTGTTTGATGATGATCTTCATCTCAGAAGGGTATGGAGCTTTAAAATGAATGTAGAAAAGAGCTCAGCGTGTTGTTGAGATCTCCTTTAAGACACATGTGAGACTATAGTTTGAGAAGCAGGAGATTTCAGATGACGTCTCCACTTATCCGATCGCTGTCTTGGAGAATCCATTCCAGATCTCACCTCTACAGACAGAGCTGTGATAAACTACTCAAACCAGAGATTCAACAAATATCCTGAACTCTTGCGAAGTATTCTGGTTTCTGGTTTACCTGCAATGGTCATACTCAAGTCCAAGATGTTGATTAGCCAAGACCAGCTCCTCCGAAATCCAAGTCCAGGCCAGGCCGAGTCCAAATGCTCCAGAAATTATGATAATTTCTCTCTGCTAACTGTGTTAAGCGGTTATATCGGTCACATGCTGCAGGTGATGTAATTGTTCTTGTTTTTCTCCTGTGTTTCAGGTTCATTAATGCCAGAAGAAGAATAGTGCAGCCCATGATCGACCAGTCAAATCGAGCAGGTAAACATCATCTCATCTTCTCTGATGTTTTCAGCTCTGTTTGTGTCTCACTTTAGAGTCCCTGAGCTTCTCTCCTGTGTCTGTACGCTCCAATGAGAGCAGATTGAATCTAATTGGATGTTTCTCCATCTCGCTGGTTAGAAGGACATTAGTGCTTCTCAATGCTAATTGGCCACAGGAGAACTTTACAGTAATTCTGGAGCGTTTCACTGTTTCTCTTTGCGTTATGGTACATTAGAAAGCGATTTGCATGAGCATTCATGAATTCACACCAGAAACATAAAAAACATGAAATTCTCTCGTTTTTTTAAGTTATTGATTCTTGATTGACCATGTTTCTGGCTGAGCACACATGCATTTATTTGAATTTCTGCTGTGAACACTGGGATGAACAGTAAACATCTGAGTGAAATGGACAGGTCATGTAGAAGTGGTGCTTTTATTGATGAAAACACCAGCACATGAATGTAGATGTAGATCTTCACACAAAGTTCCAGGGAATGCATGAGCACTGTGTGGTTTCTAGATCTCTACTGAACCCAAGGCCACTGAAGCAAGTCCAGAGATAGACATCGTTCTGTTGATGTAACCTCCTCATGTCCTGTTGATGCATACGTTGGAGAATGGCGTGTGTGTGTGTGTGGCTGATGAACAGCTGGGATAATCGCTGATTGTCTGGTGTGTCTTCTCTCTTCTTCCCCTGGTGTCCACGTTTGACTTCACTCAGGTTTTCTTCTTGATCCTTCAGTGAGCCAGGGAGCGGCGTACAGTCCAGAGGGGCAGCCCATGGGCAGCTTTGTGCTGGACGGACAGCAACACATGGGCATCCGGCCGGCAGGTGAGATCCAGTGATCACCTCTTCATCTCACTTCTTTATTTTAGACCAGGCTTGTCCAATTCTGCTCTGGAACATGATGTTCTCTTCCAGTAATCTCAGGTACCTCCCATAGGCTTATGATACACAAGAGGCAACATTTTGAGCAATATTGCTGTCAACAGACAACCAGGTGGGACACAGACCAATCTAAAGTATCCAGGTAGAAATTTGTTACCCATTCTCAAAATTGCTCAAAAAGTGGTCTTGTGTATCTTCAGCCTCTTCAGGAAAGAAAATATGTCAGAGTTTTCACTCAAGACTAATTTTTCTTTAGTTTCTCTAAAGCTCAAATGATCTCTGCTGCTCTCTTTAAGTGTGTTCCCCAAAAGCATTGTTATCTAACTGTGGTTACAAGTTTTCCTGAACATCTGTTGATAACTGTTGCAACCATAGCTGCTTTTGAGAAACACACTTCATATTGATTTTAACCATTGTTTCGGAAGATTCCACCCATTTAAAGTTTATCTGCACAGCACTTTTCACAATGCAAATCGTTGCAAAGCCAATTTACAGAACATTATTACTATTGGTCATTATGACTAATCATGCAGTTGGTTACAAATTACACGTAATCAAGCAGACGGTTTGCGCTCGGTCCAGGGTTGGCATCATCTGAGGTCTTCTGTGGGGGTTGGCATCCTCTCTTCTCAAAGTCATCTTGTTTGGTCATCTCAGATCTTCATAAGGGCTGGATCCAGACTGAAGCTTGTGTCATCTGTAGTTACCTCAGAATGCGGTAACAGATCAGATAAAGCTTCTAGAAGAATCGAAATTTAAACTAAATAAAATAGAATAAAAAACTCTATACCTGAGCAACGAAGAACCTGAGTTCTCTGGGTTGTCATCAGTCTGTTCTTGGGCTCTGCTGGGCACTGATATCCCTTCTGTTTGTCTCTGCAGGTCCTATGAGTGGCATGGGCATGAATATGGGCATGGACGGCCAATGGCACTACATGTAACGGCTGTACAGTAAAGAAAAGGGGGAAGTAAGTACACTGGGACTCTTTTCTTCCTCCCTCTTTCTTTCAAGAGACTTTCCTGTCCGTTTCCTGTCAGAATTCCCCTGAAAGCCCAAAATAACAGCAGAGACGCTGCGCTTTTTACGGCTGCCCTGCGATGGCTGACAATCAGAACGAGTCAGGTGAGACGCGGGTCTCGCGATATTTCTGGAACAAAAACAAGGCAGGAAAGCACTAAAGTGGAATTTATTTATCGCTGCGGCTCCACGTCTCATGCGGCCAATGCAAATGTTGGACATTTGGGGGGGGGGAATGGCATCTCCTGGGGTAGAATATGACGGGGTGAAATTAAGCGGGCTCCAGTGAAGCGATAAAAAAGGAGAAGTGAAACTGTCCTCGGAGTGACATAAATCCGTCAGGGGAAGGATTGATGCCCAAATTATCTTATATGCAAAGACGGGAGCAGTGCAGTACATTACGCTCCCGGAGAGAGATATAGAGACGGCGGGTGACACAGCCATCCTTCACCGGGGGAAGCCGCGTGTCTTTTTTTTTTTTTACTGGAAGGGAGGGAGATGGAATGGGAATATCTGCAGATGGGAGCGTGTGGGCATTAAAGAACGACCGCATGTAAACGCAGAGATCTCCTCGTCTGATTAAGACGCCCATTACGCTGGCCGCCGGCGCCGCGCCGCTGACATTTGAGAAATCAAGACGTATGGCGTCCCAAAGGTGGCAGGGCAGAGAAGATTTTATTTAACACCTCTACTTCCTGCTCAATGAGCCTCAATATAATAACACTTTGCTTGATTAAAAGAACCCTTTATATGTAAATAGACGGCAGTTTCCTGTAGGTCACCATAGCGATGCTGCGACGCAGCCCCCCCCCACCTCGTTAATAGACTCGAAACGTGGCGCACTCCTTTCCTAAAACAGCCGCAGAGACAACATTTGCTCAGCTTGGATAATTTTTAATACGTCGCGCAATAATTTTGAGACTATTTTATTACGTAACATATTGTATGCTTCATGAGCAATTAGATTAATAGCTTAATACAGAGGAATATTAGCCATCTCTGATTCGGTTACACACACACACACACACACAATATGGTGAATTTGCTGTTTAATTATGATCGGTGTCGGGGCGCGCTCAGAGAGGTGTGCTGTTACTGAAGGAAGAGCAGCAGCTTGACGAGATTTTACGAGATGACTTTAATAAACACGTGCGCGTCCGGTGCATGTGTGGTTTCCGCTCAAATACTTGGCCTACGCTGTTCTTTAATTGCGATACTACAGGAATGTGCGGTGAGTGCCTGCTGACCTTGGAGTGACCCTGTCCCCCTGCTTTAAATGAGTGTTTTTAATGCCCCTGGGGTCACGTTTCAAAACACGCCCGGTTCCCATGCACCTCAGCACTAGAGATCGAGCGGCTCAGTGCTATGGATGTATTCGAACATCATGTGAATCTGCGCTTGTACTTTTCTCAGTTATGTCTTGTATAATAAGCAGATATTGCGCTGTTCTCCGTTAACCGGCACCTAAATCATTTAGCGAACTTGTAAAGGAACTCGAATCAAATCAGTTGGCAGTTGGCGATAGCTCGTTCGGTCACTTATTTCATCGGAGATTTGACCGCTCTGAGCGCTGATAACTCTACTTGTAGTTTAACACTGTACTAACACTCTATTGAGAGTCCGTAGATCTGTAGGTGCAGTGTTACTTACAGTCAACAGAATGTGTTAAAGGGACCCTAAAAATAAACTATAAAACTAACAATAAAATTGGAAAACCAATATCATTTTAGTATTTTTTTTTACTAGAGGTTGCAGCACACTAGAGTTCATTTATAGAAGTGAAGATAACAAAGCCGTGATATTATACTCAAATATTCTTCATAACATTTGCGACCAAAAATGATTCAGACACTTTGACCTGAGCATGTTTTTTTGTAATTGTGAATGCAAGCATTGCTTGGTGATTGGTATTATAATTGTGTACTTAAATTAAACCGCTGAAAGCTATTCATTAGCCTTTCTGTGTGACATTATCAGGATGAATTTGTTCTGAGTTCTTCTCATGTTTTTCTAACTGCGATAGTGTGAGAAATCTTGGAGATGCCTGAATTGACTGTGGGTATCTTGGAGATGCAAGTGTGCTCTTTGTGTGAAGGTCAGAGACTGGTCTGGCCCCACTGACTGTGTGTTTCTCTGGATCTCAGGTGAATGGAGGCGTGCCGGGGGAGTTCGTACCTCAGCCTGGTCCTGTGGGCATGAGCATGGCATCACCTCATCCACCGAAAGCCCCTCGTCTCTTGCGTCTGTCTCACCGATCTCCTCGTCACCTCTGACCCGTGTGACCATGCTAATGCACAGAGCCCTCCTCGACCACGACTCCTCTGACCCCCTGACCACAGCGCTGCTGGACCGGCCCATGACCGAAGGGAACCAACCAATACTGGACAATACCCCCACCAGAGATTTGTGAAGGAAAGAGAATGCACTGAAGCATCCGACAGCAGAATTAGAAGCTTCAAGTGGGATTCCAGACGAGCTGTGATCGTTTTTTTTCTATCTTGTGAAATTTTGTTACTTTTGTTGCTGGAGGACCAAGAGCTGACAAAAACACTTTGTAAAGTCTTGGGTGTCTGTTCAAATCAACTGAGGATGTTTCAGCTTGTTACACACACACACACACACACACACAAACATCATGATAATGAAATGAAAACAAACAAACAAACAAAAAAAAAAGACAAAAGAGACTCCAAGAGTTGAAACTACTGTAGTATAAAAGCATAGAAACTAAATTAAATCTTGTGCATTTTTATCACTCACTTTATGTTTCATGAGCTAGTCTTAGAGTAAAACGTTGCCCTGTTTTTCACACTGTGTGTGCTGACCCTGAGGCAGAGGAGCTCCGATCGCAGCAATAACGGACCACGGTTCCCGATGATAACCATGAGTTTCTGCCGATTGAAGCCTGCTCTCTTCACCAAACCCCTCCTCTTCCTCTTTTTCCCCCTCATGCATTTTCCCTTTTTGGTCCATGAATGAATGTTGCCCTGTAGGTGAAGTTCTTTGTTTGAATTGCCCAAGCACTGGATTGTGTTGCTTTTATACGTTTTTATTTTATAATTAATATTAATATTATTATTATTAATTTTGTATCTCGGACTCTCAGAGTAAGAGCCTTATGAAGGACGTGTATCCTGGAGAAAAAGCACCATCCTGCAGCAGTTTAACGCCTGGGATCAATATATTATCTGACGATAGCGATTCTCTGGATTCCTCGGCACATATACAGCAGAGATCGACGCGGTGAAAAACTTTCAAAGGATGAAAAAAAGAACTTAAATTATGAACTCAAAGCTCGGTGAAAAGCCGAGATGATATTGTAAGAAACTTCGTACAGAGTTCAGTCTATTAATTGTTTCATGTTAGATATTCTATGTGTTTACCTCAATTGAAGACGAATGTTTTTGCTAGTTTCAGATCTGCTGTGGCATTGATATTGTTATGTCCATGATTCCCCTTCCTTTCTCAGCACGTGCTCCTCACTAGAAGATGAAATACTGTCTCCCTCGAGCTTTGTCAGAAATACATTCAATACTTGTATGAGGACTGTGGCGTAATGTTTCAAAGGTGTTCAGTCACAAATGCTGTAATAAATATTTCATTTTTGGATTTTGGTAGATTCTTGTGTGTTGTGCAGTGTGTTGCACATGGAAATAGCTCGTGTAAAATCTCTGCTACGTACATAATATGTGACCCTGGACCGCAAAACCAGTCTGAAGTCGCAATAGCCAAAAATGCATTGCATGGGTCAAAATTACAGATTTTTTTTTTTTTTTTTTTTGACAAAAATCCTTAAGATAGAAAGAAAAGATCACGTTCCACGAAGGTATTTAGTCAATTTCTTACCGAAAATATATTAAAACTTGATTTTTTATTAGTAATATGCATCGATAAGATCTGCATTTGGACATCTTTAAAGGTGATTTTTCTGTACCCTCAGATTCCAGATTTTCATATAGTTGTATCTCGGTCAAATCAAATCCCTATCCATCCAAATCGTATATACATAATAACAAACAATATGAAATTCTGTATCTTATTTAATATGCCTGGGCACGGCGGACAGTCGGTGTTTTTCAGTACTGCTGTTGTGTGAGGGATCATGTTCTCTAAATCTGCTCCTCCTTTTTTAGATGTCTGTTTCTGACACAAAACAAACACAAGAGCTTCCGCTGCCTTCGAGTTGCTGGACTCACGGAGGGCCAGAGCCCGTGTGAGTCTCCGAGGCGCCTCCTGCTGGAGCTCCCTCACACTGCACCCGCTGCAGCGCGGCACTACACGGGTATTAGGCTATTATTATTACTACAAACCCCGTTTATACATGCTAGTAAAATTAGTTATGGTGGGTACAATAATGAGGACGCTCACGTGCGCAATAAACGCAACGAATGAAACGCGCTAAACGCCTTAAAACGCCTTTCCTGGAAAGAGCAAAATGACCTCGGACTGAAAAACAAACCTGTTCATAAAAATGTGTTTCAAGAGCTGTGATGTGAAAGTTAGTCTTTCTTCGTTACTTTAATGTTTTATATGTTTTTCTGAATTTTTACTGAAGGGTTCGTTTGCACGGAATGTCTCATTTTACGCTCGATGGATAAAAGAAAACAGGCGTTTTTCCCCAAAGCAGAAGGTTTTGAATTATTTGTGAAAAGCTGAATTGCAGTATTAATCATTTAAATGCATACCAACGGTAATTATTAATTTACACAATAATAACATCGCTGTAAATAAATATCCCACAGTTCAAATCAGCGAAGCGTTTCACCAAATAATACACATCTGCAAGATTATCGGAAGATATTGAAAAAGATGTGCGCTTTTTCTGAACGTGGTGCCAGTTATTACAGGCTAGACATTCAGATAAATCATTTTTATTTAAGTGTTTGTTCACCAGAAGCACAGACGAACAAATATAACTGTAATGATTGTCCACTCGAGGAAATAGACGTGCAAATAATTCATTTTAAAATTACAGAATATGATCTGAAAGAAAAAAGAAAAAAAGAGAAAGAAAGAGAGCGAAAGAAAAGAAATAGAAAAAAAAAGAAAAGTGAAAGGAAGGGCGGCATCATTGTGAGCTGATTTTAATATTAATAGGGGACAGGAGGTGGATTGAATTGCGCCTGTGACAGGAATGATGGATGATCCAGCCTTCATCATCATCATCATCATCGAGTCAGTCACGGGAATGCAGGAGCACACAAAGGAGAGGAGAACCGAGTCTCGAGCAGACAGTTTCCACGAGCAGCTCTCTCAAGCCTCGACATACATCACATATAAAACACTGACCGTGTTCCAGCTGAAGCGGCATCTGCTCTGTGTGTGTGCGGGCCCCGGGGGTCACGCGCAGAGGCCCCTGATCATTAATCACTGTCAGCATCACGGTGATTCTCTATTGATGAGGATAATGACATTAGCTCACAGTCACTGATCAATAAAGCGACGCTCTCCTCTCTTTCTGTTTGTCATTTCAAAGCTCAAACCTCGCTAATAATACACATCTTCACGAGGATGAGACGAGTATACGGCACGACAGAAGAGCTCAAACACACACTGTTTTAACGATACAGCTGTTATTCATGCGAGTAGTTAGCTATTATTATATCGTTATAGTCTAATTATTATTATTATTATTATTTGTGTATGCTATTGTAAGTGTGTTTCCTTGTTATTTAATTTTTCGTTATTAGTAGTATTTTTCTTAGGCTATATGTGTTAATTTATCTGACTCGGGTAATTTCGTGATGAGAGCTGATGGGTTTCCAGCGATCACTCACACAGCAGAGGCACGAAACGCAATGTTTCTCAAATATCTCATGTTATTTCTATTCTTATTGTATTTGGAAAATAATATTATTAAGAATAATAATAATAAATATCAGAAACACACACAAAAAAAATCAGTGCATGTCATGCGTAATTGTGATCGAACTAAATGTTTTCAAATTAAGTAGATAACATATTAATCACTGAAACGGTTATTTTCTTCAGAGGTAAAATGTACAAATACACACACACACACACACACACATATATATATATTTAATTTTTTTTACAGGGGGAACAAAAAAGATTCAAAACAAAATAAAACAGGCTGCGTGCTCCAGACAAAAAAAACTGTAGAAGTGTGAACAAACCCCGGGGCCAATATCACAGCGCCCCCTTCTGGTCAAACTACACACGATGACCCTCTCCTCTTCTTCAATCTGTGCTGTATTATTAGAATCGATCTGAACGAAGGGTGATCTCTGTAATTATTGAAAGCAGCTTCAGTAATCGAGAGTGAACGGGTGAGGATGATGAAGGTGATGAAGGTGAGGCTGACATCTCTAAAAAAAACAAGCAGTTAAAGATTACCCGGATCGAAGCAGAATGACGATACACTGCTGTTTTACTGACCTTATTATCTCGCAGTAAATGTCATTAATTGCGGCGCGTGAATGAACTGAAATGTGATATTAATGTCAGTGTGTCGGTGCTCTCCTCCAAAACCTTCCTATGGAAATGCCAACACCTTTTACATCGGAGAATTATGATTCTTCCTTCTTCTTTTTTTTTTTATCCTCTTCTTTCGGCATCACATTCATTCGCAGCCGTTTAATGAAAACTAAAACTTGCACGTGCATAAAACTGTAGTAACAATACTAATACTAATATGACATTTAAGACAATAATGCGACCTTTTTCAATAACATAAAAAAATAAAACTAAACAAAGAAACAAAAATAATAAGAAAAAAATTAAATATTAAATAATAATAAAAATTAAATAATAATAATAATATAGTGTGCCTGAATTGTGAAATGTGTGCTCTTTGTGAAGCCGTCTCTCAGTGCTCAAAACCTCTTTCACAGAGAGAAAATCACATGCATATTCTTTCGTTCTTTCCTTCGGGTGGATGTTTGGAGATAATCTGTACTATTTTCAACTTTAAAAACAAAATTCTATGACATGTCCTTATTTACAGAGCAGTGTGTGTATGTGTGTGTGTTCAGGTCCCGTTAGCAGACCCAATCATCAGTGCTGAAAGCTGGAGCCGCTGTCAGGAGCTGCTTTAGTCCCCCCCCCCTCACACACACACACACACACACACACAATAAAGGACTTCTGGACTACAGAGCACACACACCAGCAGAAAACACTGAATTCAAGCTAAATCCATCAAATCGTGACACTAATTTTATTTTTATTTTTTTTAACAAAGAAACATGTTTATATATATTTTTTATTTAATAAATAAATACATTTGAAACAGAAGAAAAATGCTTCAATCGTCCACAGGTAATTCTGCACAATTATTTGGATATAAAACCAGCATTATTTACTGCACTCTAAAACGTATTATAATAAATAGTGTATTCATAAACATTAGGACCTGAAAGACAAACAAACCGTACAAATATTCCTGCAGCTACAGAGAGACATTAACATATCAAATATCTATTTGTGGAAAAGAAAAACAGTTTTCCAAAGAAATAAAACTAAAATAAAAACACAAATGAAATCGTCTTTAATGATTCTGAAAACCATACATCACATCTGTGTTATATTAACACGGCAAGTCTTGGATCAATCTCAGCAAACTAAAATATTCAGCATTCTTACAGTTAAGAAACACACAGACAAACAAAGCTTCATTTTTTGCTTGTCTACAGACAAGGATGTGCCCGATGTCTGGCTAACACACACACACACACACACACACACAAGCTGATGACTTGAGCTGCATGAATCAGTGTGTGTGTGTGTGTGTGTGAAGGCTGGAAGCTGCAGCTCATTCTCCAGGAGTCACGTCTCTGAGCGCAGCTCATGAACAGACGCTCAGCCTCCAACAGAACATGAATATCAGTGAATCTGGGTCGCCTGTCAGAACCCAAATGCCACTCGTGCCGTTGACCTTTAGGGGTCGGACTGAATCCCTGCAGCCATACACAATAATCCAGAAGAATCAGAGCGAGCTCCTGAACACCCGCTGTGTGAGGAACCATCGGAGATCCTTCACTTCCCACAGCCCTCCACAGAAACACCACAAATACACACGTCCTTCAAAACCTGGGCATCCATAAAATCAGAAAAAATTTAATTGATCAAAAGTCATTTGTGATGTTAAAGAATGTGTATTTCAAATGATTGCTGTTTATCTGAACTTATTGTTCATCTGCAAATACTATATATATGTATTATGGATTATGTTGCTGAGAATTCAGCTGAACATCACAGAAATAAATGAGTGTTGCACATATTCACAGAGAAAACGGCTGCTTTAATTGTAATAGTTCAACATTTTACTGTATGTTTGAACAAATGAGCACAAGCCTGGTTACTCATCAAAATCAACTATTCCATTCAAGCGTTTTGTCCGTCGTTGAATAGAAAATGAAGTTTTCTAGAACGTATGGTTCGTAAAAAAAGTGATAGTTTAACTAAAGCGGTCATGTAAAGCAATTTGATTTAAGAGGACTAGTATTAGCTGTGTTTGAGGCAGTGATGGTGGATTAAACAGTTGAGATCTTAGAAAAAGCATCAGAAAAGTCAGGGTTAATTGCCAGCAGAGAATGTGTGTGTGTGTGTGTGTGAAGCAGCACATCATAACACACCTGCTGCTCTGCCGAGAGATGAATATGTTAATGACTGAGCAGAAACAGCTGCGAATCACTGCAGATCTGCTCCTGGTTCTTCTCTCAGAGCTGCTGGACACGCTCAGCATCAGATATCTTCTGAGTTCAAGGCTTGAAAGTCATCCTTTACTCAACTTTATGCTATTTCAAACCTATAACACATTCAGCCATATCCCCGGGGCAGTCAGAGTCATTCAGAAATCATAATAATATACTGATTTACTGCTCAAAACATTTCTGATGCTGTTTTGTGATGCATTTTATTTTCAGGATTCACAGATGAATACATAGTTCAAAAGAACAGGGTGTATCTGAAATTATTGTCGTTTTTGACCAATTCAATGCATCCTTGAGGAATGAAAGTACTGATTTTAGTCATTATTTAAGTCTTAGTTATGGACTCAGAATGGAGAACCTAAAATCTCACAGCTTTCATTAAAGAAATATCTTCATGTCTCTGGATTTTCATCTCCACGAAAATCTTCTTTGACATGAAATCAGTTTTGTACCTTGTTTTCTGAGAGTGTGTTTGGAGTAAATGAAGCAGACGCTGATGAAGACATGAACCACGAGCAGCTGGAAACATCAGGCCGCTGGAGCTCAGAGTAATTCACAGCAGAACACAATGACAGGAAGCTCTCCAGAGGAACTGACTCGCCTGTGTACCCTGTTTCTACTTCTTTCTGTACTCCATTAGGAGCCGGTCGTTAATGGGGCCCGGGTGAGACCTGTTTCTATGGTTAGGGCTCAAATCATGCACCAGTTCACAGTGATTTCACAGTGGAGACAGGACCTCATCAACCCTAGAAACCCTACTGTATCAGACACACACACACGTCCAAATGATCAACAAGATTAGTCTTAGCTGTTAAACCCACTGTTTCAGTAACTTGAACTCTTTCTGGACAGAAGCAGCTCATCAATCATTTTCTAGAAGTATCTGATCTTTTGAGGAGCTTTACTTTCACCGTTCTTCAGCGGAGCAATGATCTTCAAAAGCCTCCAAAACATCTCACATCTTCTGAGGAGACTTTATTTCTTCTTTTCTCATATTAGACATATCACTGGATATGTAGAGTGACCACAGATAGTTAGATCGGTTTATGTCAGTTGTTTTTGAGTAAAGTGTTGTGTTTGATACGTCAGACCCCGCAGGGTTAATAGTGCACAGACAGGAAGCTCTCCAGATCTCTGCTATTGCTCCTCGGCTCTTAAGAGAGGAAGAGGAAGTTGTGGAGAGCGTCATTCGACTTCAAGAAAGCTTCAGAAGAGACACACACACACTCGACACAGAATATATACGAAGAACTGGTAACTTTATTGCACTTTATAACTGAACACAACGACTGAAAGCAGCGTGTGTGTCTCCGAGCGTGTTACCTGTCTCTCAGCAGGACAGGGTTCAGCTGGAGTTCACCGCAGATGTTTGCCAGGAGTCTCACGCTGCAGGAAAGCTAAATTGCTTCCGGATTCACATCCACAGCAACGAGCGGCCCCGTGCCCGGTCAAACTGGGCTCCGCGCCGGCCCCTGACACAGGGTCACGATGTCCGAGGGGAAGCCGTCTCTCAGCAGGATCCCTCGCTCCCGCTGGCAGTCCAGTTCGGACACGAACCCGTACCAGTAGATGACCAGACCTGGACCAAACCTGCAGACGACACACGAGAGAGATTAAATGTGTTCAACAGCCCAAATCTTTTACAGTCAATCAGCAACCAAGAAAAGGTGGTGATTTTATCAGAACCACTGACCTCTTCACACTAGCGACGGTCAAACAGGAAAACTAACTTCGGTCTTTAGGATAAAGATCATGTTCCATGAAGATGTTTTGTAAGTTTCTTACCAAAAGCTTTTTGATTAGTAATATGCATTGCTAAGAACTTCATGTGGACAACTTTAAAGATTTCCTCAAAATGTAGATTGTTTTTTTCACCCTCCAATAGCTGCATGTCAGCCAAGCAAACAATGGAAAGATTATTTATTCAGATTATGTATTAATCGCAAAAAAAATGACCCTTATATTTTTGAGTTGGATGAACGGTGCTTTTTCACAAATGTATTTTTAAGCACATTAAGTTAAATGAACAACTTTGGATGAAAACCCAGCTAGGGTCATCTTTACTGCAGTAACTGGAGACCGTGTCAGACTGGACGTGGAGACTTTCAGCTTCAAGAGCACATGTGAATTCCTGCGCTGTCTTTATCACACACTGATTCACAGCCGGTGTCCTGACCCAGAGAACCAGCCAAAACTAACAGTCCCTCCGTCACTGAACAACCTTCATTACCACAATCCCAGCCTTTTTATGGAAACGTTGTGGAGGTACAATGTAAACATTTAGATGCTGTGAGACGAGAGGTGAGGCGTATGAGGCTGGGATGAAATCCGGCCTGATGATCAGATAAGACACACACACATCTGGAACAGCACACTTCATTCTAGGCCTTTCAGCACGGAGAGGCATTACAGTGTTGTTTTTAACTCATTAACCCTCATGTTCTGTTGAGGCCCACGTCAGGAGTTCAGCTGCTCTTTGAGGTGTCAGAGAGTGATAATTGTGCACATTACACACACTCACTCCTGACAGCTGCCGGCTCTCGTTTGACTCACACAGAGTCAAACTGACCCCAAACAAAAACAGGGTTCGTATACTGAACCAAGATCGGAAAAGAGCAAGGGAGAAAATATTAATATTCAAACATCACGTCTTCGTTTGTTAGGGTGATGAACTACAAGCATCCAAACATCAACAGAGAATCACCTCCAGACCAGAGTTTAACACAAAATACTGTATTCCCGTTAACACTATATCATGCATTTTATAAAGGATTTAAGTACTCTTATACAAAAAGAGCTTTTGTAATATATCATAGCCTATATCAATATTTTATTCACACACACAAACACAGACTTTAGTTATTTCACATCTATAATTTTATTTTATGCATTGTATTTTATTAGATGATGTGGAATATTGCAATAATCTGGAAAATGTACATAGGACTATACAAAAAAAAAAAAAGAATATATCAATTGAATCATATTTTAGTGTTTCTTCACTCTATTCCTGGATGAATATTGTCATCTAAAACCCTGTTTCTCTCTCCAGGAACACTGATCTAGTCGTGGTATATATGGTAGTGGTAATAGTGAGGGAAATAAATGTCCTAACCTCATACAGTAGGCTCTGATTTGCCCACATTAAAAACCTCACTCTATTGATTTATCATAACTAACATCAGATGGGTCGTGACTTGGGCTCTTCTACTGGCTGCTGGGCTTTGATGAGAAAACAAGAAAGAGAAATACTGATATCATGAGGTCAAGGGCAGAACTGAAGGAGCCCTCGAACACCAGAGCACACCGACGGAGAAGGGTCTTGCTCTCGTAACCCAGAGGGAGGCGTCCGCTCTGAAGACACAAACACAAAGACCGCTGTACTTCAATGCAAAGGTTCCATAAATAAAGGCATAAATGGACACAAGGCTCCAATAATAATTGAGGTCTATTATGTGGGCCAGCGTCTCGCCACCTAAATCTGGCACAAGTATCGCTCGGGGGAAGTCAGTGATCTTCCAATAAACATCTAACTGCGTAACGAGTCGGTGAAATTGTTTGTGAAATGTAGCTAATTTGGAGCGCATTGGCTTTGGCGGGCGGAGAGAGTGGGCTGCCGCTGAGAGCGTCGCTGGCAGACACGCTGCCATTAGGCATAACGAGCGCCCCGCGCTTGATTTTAAAGCAGGTGCCACGCTGCTTAAAAAGGCATTTTAATGAGAGCGCAGCACTTAAGAACAAAAAGCTGAAAGGAGGTGCTGGGAGAGTAAGCCGGCGTTTGAGTGGCCTCCTCCCCGTCAATGCACACACATAATCATGGCGTAATTGAATAACTAATTACAGCCCTCCGCGGTGTCATCTCTGCTCGCCCGCCGGAGCCTGGCAGCTTCCTGAGGACACCTTTCTTCATCTGAGCGGGAGAACGCTGACATCCTCCAAAACACCAAATTCCTATCCTGTCCTGTATTTAACCAGGTTCAAACTGTCTTGAGATTAAAACAATGATAATGAAAATGTCAGTCACACTTTATATTAGGTGGCCTGAAGTACTATGTACTTAAGAAAAAAATAAATAAAAAAGTACAATGTACTTATTATTAAAATGTACTTATTGTGTTAATACTGTATTGAAGGTACTGCTGCTATCGAGCTGGATACGGGTAAGGGTAGGAACAGGGTTGGTGGTATGGGTAGGTTAAGTGTAAGGGACGGAACAACATTGTAATTATAAAAGTAAATACAGATGTAAGTGCAATGTAAAAACATGCATGTACACAATAAGTGCATCACGGTCTCAAACGATTGATTTAAATGTAAGTACACAGTAGTTAAGGCCACCTAATATAAAGTGGGACTGAAATCTCTTTTACAGAAGTGACCTGGCCAAGATGTTACAAAACACAGTTCAAAAACATATACAGCTTGATTCTTTCTCTACCAGCTCGTTGATCAAGAAGTGTTGCAACTTCATTCAATGACTTCATCAGCCATTTCCGGCCTTGTTTTCCAAGTTCAGTCCGTACAGATAGAAGCGAAGGAGTGTGCAAATCCTGTGAGTGTAAATAATACGCTCCAGGAGCTTTAAATACATGCATTTATATAAAAACAAATATGTCAGCATGTTGACAATGGCATCCAACCAACTTTATTATTCAAATCACAATGATGGGTACTTACATTATAACTGTATAGAAAACCAAGCACACCGTGATACAAAGTGTCCAAATAACTTAAAGGGGTCATATGTTGTTGCTAAAAAGAACATTATTTTGTGTATTTGGTGTAAATACTGTAACGTGATGCTGCGTCCCGGCGCTATGACACCAAAACAATAAAACACATGACCAAGCAGTGAGACATAGTTCCTGATGATCATGACTTCGGTCTGTCTTTGTACATGTGGTGTTGCATCACGCGTCGTAAACATAACAGCATGTCTGCATTCAGGAGCGGAGTGGGACACTAAAATCCACCGGGAGAACTCTTACCGCACCGGCCCACCCCTTTCAGTATCGTAACAACAAGATCCTAAATCACACGACAGCGAGGGACTGTAAATTAATGCAGGAGCATAGACAGAATGAGCCAATAGGAGGCAGCACTGTTTTCCGCCTATTAATTACTATAAATAATCTAAGTACTCTAACATGCGAGGCAAGTCCATCCCCTACACCTCTCTCTCCATGACGGTAACGTTAACAGGTACCAGTGGCGGCTACTGGTCTGTCAAATAGGGGAAGCTCATTTTCATCCTACTACATGAATGAATGAACGATCTAAAAAAAATATTAAACTCTGTAAAAGTGAAACAAGGAATGTGGTGTATGATGAAAATCAAGCAATTTCGCCAAGCAAATATAAAGAAATAGGTTGCAGGGGTTTTTATTTCGACTGAACT
>JAUCMU010000033.1:16538647-16560062 GCA_032275025.1 Enteromius treurensis
CCATTAATAAACGTGGAAACAGCAATGCCATCACAGCCAAACTCTTCCAGGTTGGAATATATTTGTCCAGCATCACGAGTTACTGAAGGACACTGGAGATGAAGATGATGACAGGGTTTCACAGCTATATTTGGTAACTTACATAATAAGCTGTTTCATACTACTAGCTTGAAAGGTGCTCACCCTGCCGAATTAAGAGGCATGTTCTGCAGATTTATTTCCATGAGATTTGTGTACCTTACAGGTATGACACACAGCAGGAGAAAGGAAATTTAAAATAGAAAAAAAAAACAAGAATTAGGAAGAATTTATAAACGTTATGTAATGCATGAAAAGTAACTTTGATCGGATTAGAAACACTTAGAATGTAATATACTAAAAATTTATATAATATAACTATAATGACTTCATTATGTAATCAGCACTGGTAACTTTATCAAATCTTCATATTACATTCCTGTAAAGATAACGGATCATTTACTTGCATTCGCTGTCCTGCAGCAAAACACGAGGGCAGATGTGTTTTAGAGCGAGATGTTTTGCTCAGACAGTGTCTGAACGTCTCTCTGTTTAATCCCACTGCTTTTACTGCAATTTATGTTGGTGTATTTTGTTTTTGTTACACCGTGTATTGTGTTTTGAGGGATATTATCGAACCTGTAATCTCCCTGATAACACGAAGCACTTGGTGACTGGACGTGGTTTATGCCTCTGTCAGATGACCACATGAGCTCTAAGAGGAAGGACTCAGTGGTCGTGGAGCAGAGGACGATGGCGTCAGCGCTCCGGTCACGGCTTCCTCTGGGCTGCTGATTAATTGCTGTTTATTTATAGAGCTGGAGCGACTCAAGGCTGCGAGCAAGGCGATATCAGCACGCAACCTGCGTCTCGCATATTTTACTGGACTGGCCCCGGGGCCCACATTCAGGAGCATGGTCACGATAATAAAAAAAGCCTTCACACAAACAGGATGTTTAAAGAGAGCATGAGACACGGCCTCGAACGGACGCTACACGGTCCACGATAAACAAACGCTGTGTCCTACTCCATAAATATCACAAGGTGAACATCCTGACATCCAGAGACACTGTGATGATGCTGGAGAGCTCCGATGCTGTTCTCCAAGACCCTGCTGGACACCACTAAACACAACAATCACTGTAATAGACCCTTTCACCAGACGGTCGTCAGCACCATCACACGTGTGTACATTACCTCTGCATCAAGCTGAAGATTATTTATTGACATTTATATATGATCTGAAAGCTGAATAATTAAGCATTGACGTACGGTCAACGTAAAAAATTACACATCATCATCATCATTATATATATATAGAGTAATTCTCCTTTAAAGTTGTCCAAATGAAGTTCTCAGCGATGCATATTACTCATTAAAATGATTTTTTGATATATTTATGGTAGGAAGTTTACTAGATATCTTCATGGAGCATGACCTTTGGTCTCCTAATGATGTTTGGCCATTGCTAGTAATCTTTCTTCAGGTATAACTCCACACAACACGTTTACGCTTCTATTTTCGCGCCGCTGATGAGCTTTCAATCTGGACGCGACAGAGGGAGTGAAACGTCTCTTCTGTCGATACGCCGGCTGAGATTAAAGCAGGATTAAAGCGTTCTATCTAAACGTTCGGAAACATCTCTGGGCCATTCCAGCTCACGTCTCATTTAGTCCCATCAGGGGCAGCTAACGGCCGCTCGAACCCTGAACCCGCGACACATATTGATAAGCTCATTAATGCGTCAGGCTAAAGAGAGCTGCTCTATCTGCCGTGTGGCTGTAATTGCATAAATCTGTTCGGCGCTCATTATCTTGTGCTTATGGATTAATGATCGCCAGGCTATCGGTGAGGTGAGACCCAATAAACGCCTGACCTGTCTGTGATAATGACTCTAGAGATGGCACTTCCAGATTTAGCCACATCATTTCCTCCGCAATGACAGCGGGCAGACAGGAGAGAACCTCCAGCCCAAACCAAATCCTCCTCATCAATTTAATGCACTCTCGGCGAATAAAAGGATTCATTTCTTTTCTTTTTATTTACTATTAAAAGGGAAATGTATCCCAGGGTCCAGATACAAATATTGAGCAGCACGACTGTGTTCAACACTGATAATAATAATAATAATAATGTGTGTTGAGCAGTAAATCAGTATATGATTATGATTTCTGAAGATCACGTGACCTCACAGATGTGAACACGAGATGCTGATGAGCTGCTGTGAGCTCTAGATGTTTCAGCTCATCTGTGTTCATGGAAAGTGCTGGGAAAAGCTACTTTTAAGAGTAATGCATCACTATGTTGTGTTACCCCTTAAAAGTAACTGATTCGGTTGCAGTAGCTTGTTTTTACGGGAAGTAATGTGATGGGCAGGGCCTGCTTGTTTGTGTTTAATATATAAAGTTGTTCTATTACAAATGTAATAGCCCTTTCACAACAAAAGTGAAATGAATCCGGCTCAGGCTGAAGGAAATGTATATTCTGGTCTGTACAGAAGAAATCAGCAATAGTAAAAAAAAACAAATGTTGATACCGGAGTCATTTTTGCTCATTAGTAATTGGCTCGTTGAAGGTTAGCAGCAAAGATACTGGTTAAAATAAAATGGGATTAAATACATCAAGGCTACTGCCCATATTTATTTGAAAAAGTAGCTCAGAGATTTTCTTGTAAATGAATAAGTAACGCATTACTTTACTAGTTCCTTGAAAAAGTAATCTGAATATGCCACTAGTAACTTGTAATGCGTTATCTCAACAGTGCACTCAGATGAAGGAGCTGACGTCACACCGAGTCCGGGACAAAAGCTAGGTCAGCTATCACACTACAGAGTGTGGGCTCGTAAGAGGCTGACCTCTGACCTCTCGCCTCAGATGGAGTGTCAGATGACCCGCGGTTCAGCAGGACTGGAGCGCTCTGCTCTCTTATATGACCTCAGTGCTGCTTTCCATCACATAAATGGACGAAAGCTTTCATTAAGACCTCCTGTGAATTCATTAAAACATTACAGCACTTCATTTCACAGATTAGATGTATGAAACGGTCCATAATGAAACCAAGAGCGAGCGCAGAACGCAGGAAATAAATCATCAGCTAAAAACAGCAGAATCTATTAGTCGGGACACATGAGAAGAAACGTATCCGGACAATAGCTGCTCTTCATTAGCAGATGAGACCTGGTGTCATCGTAATGAAAAGCCACTGCATTATGGGTAAGTGTTGGGCTGCTGATGATCAGCGGCTCCTGTAACCTGTTACACCCAATTCCCATCAGCCCCGGTGAATAATTAGCCGTCCTCTCTGGGGGTATCAAAACAAGTCCCTTCAAATGGCCTCCATTCTGCGCGGGGCGACTGTGGGGCGAGCGCGTCTAATCCCGCTCTTAACCCCGCATGCTAATGTGTTTCTAATTAGCGGCTAGCCCGCTGTAATCAGCAGCGGTTTGCAGTGTAACCCGAGCTCAGTCTGGTCAGAGACCCCGGCGCCTCGGTGCTGGAGTGTCCAGCGGCTCCAGACCCTCCTCTGAGATAAACACCCTGACTCCCGCACACCCACACATGACTCCAAAAGTGCTTCTATTCGCCTAACGATCCAAGAAAGGAGGCGCTGGATCTGCAGAAAACCTCCAGCGGGTTTAGGAGGTCGAACCAAACACTACATACATTTATGCTGTTCATAACATGATGTGGCCTGTGCTCTAATCTGCTAAATGCACCTATAAGGCATGAACATATTAAGATGCTATGAACATCAACAACATGATATTTAGTGAAGCTGCTTTGAAAAATGCTTATTGTTAAAAGTGCTATGCAAATTAAAATTAAATTTATTTAAAAATGTACTTTGTACAAACCTGATTTGTGTGAATATGACAGAGTTTACTTAAACTAGGCAATCATCAATCACTATTAACTGCATCTAAAATAAACATCAAAACCCCTCTGAGAGTGTGGACCGTCAGAAAGGAGAAAAGTGCTGAAACGACCGATTATGGATTTCATATTAATGAAAGGAATATCATTTTCTTGAGATACCTTTGATAACAGAGTCTGATGAATGCAGTCAACAATGTTATATTTGTATAAATAGGGGATTGAATGAGCTCTCAAAATAACTTCACCTATATACCATAATTTAATTTCCAAGTTTTTCCAACAGTAGACGATTTGTAAAAAAAAAAAAAAAAAAAAATCTGTTGAAATAATCTTGAAAAAAAACCTGGAAAAATAATGCAGCTGATGTTGTATGATGTATGATGTTGTTATGTTATTTCTATGGAGGTGGAAGAAATCATCAGATTATAATACAGACATTGTTTAAAACTAGCTACTATTTCTGCTTCACATCTATTAGTCCCTCTGCAAATAACAGGGATTCGTGTCTCTAATCCTATCAGAAAAAGACACTAGAAGCTTATTTCAGCGGTGGATCTGAATCATGGTGTTCTGCTGAAAGCTGGAGGAAGAGCGCTTATGAATAGGTGTGCAAGCTGGCTGTCAGACATCCAGAGGGAAAAAAAAACACAGGAAAAGGACCCTAAAAATAAGTGAAGCCCATCCAAAGACGTCCAATGAGAAAACAGGCCTGGCTCTCGTCCAAGGTGCCACCTCTGCTGCTGTAACTGCGACTAAATCAACATGTCAGCGCCTTCATGCATCTCAACACTGCCTTCACACCAAATCCTGATAATACTGAGGCCTTACTGAAATCAGAGAGCGAGGGTGGAAAGATACCACGTGTGTGTGTGTGTGTGTGTGTGTATAATATATATGTATATATATATATATATATATATATATATATAAATATAAGAAGCATCAGATCATGATCTCCACTGCAATCAGAGGCTGAAGTTCAATGTTCAGCGCTCTGGGGGTCGAGACTCCTGGGACCCCACGGGGCCCTTCTCAGCAGACAGCTAACTAGTGCTGGACCCTGACTGTCTAGGTCGAGACTGAGGCCCCTCACACATAAACACACACGAGTCAAAGAAAACAGCTCCTTTCAACAGTTAAACACTCACTACGAAGAGCCTTTCACCAAACTTACTTCCACTCTAGAAATGAAAGAAATAGGGAAACTTATTTTAAATATCTTCTCCAATTAGCCATTATTTGGGTGAAAGCATATATATATTTATATATTCAAAACCCTGATTTTCTTGATCGCTCTGCATGAATAAGGCAGCAAACAGGGCTGGACAGCTGAAGCAGCGCTGGAGATAAAAGCTGCTCAATGTTTTCACTAACAAGCTGCACCACAAATCAGATTTCACTGTCATTGTAAAAAATTTGCAAAGCAAACAAATCTGGAGTGGGTGAAGCGTCCGAGGCCTGCGAGACATGAGTGCAGCTAAACTAATTATCCAGAGGATCAGACTGGACGTTAAACACTCCAAACATGGAATAAAGGAATCAAACGGCGACAAGAAGGGGTCACGGCAAAGCCAAGCCGCGTCCCTCGGGCGGTCCGGACTGATCGTCACTCGTTTGGAGGTTGGTGGGCTCAGGGGTTTGTCAGTCGCACAGTTTAACCCTGTTTTCAAAAGGAAACAAACAGACGGCTCTCTGAGGATGACAGCGCTGACCTTTCAGAGCTTAAGGAACGGGAAGAGGAAGGGGGTGGAGGATTCTGGACATCTCCCCCTGCCCTCAGCGCTATATATAACATATGCTTAGAAACAAGCTATATATTCATACCTAAACGGAACGCTTTTAATGCAAAACTAACAAACAAAAAATACTGTGAAATTACCAAATGATGGGCAACACTTCAAACAAATAAAATGACCTCCAAAACAAACAAACAAACAAAAAATATACACGGATATGTAACCAAGATGCAGAAAAACAAACAAAGCAAGCAGTGAAATTATGGGTAACACTTCAAATAAATACAATTACCTGCGAATGTACAACAAAACTATCTATAAATAAATAAACTTGCATTGCCAATGTGTAAACACCAAAAAACAAACTGTAAAATGTCCAGGTGATGGGCAACACTACAAATGATTATAATTGCCTCCAAATGTTGAAAACAACTATATATTTAAAAGTAAACTAAATGATTGTAATATATATATATATAAAACAAAAACGTGAAATTACCAAATAAACGCTGCAAATAAATATAATTAACTGATAAAAATAAATAAACACATTAGACGTAAACAAAAGAATTTTATACAAAAAATAAAAAATATCAAATGATGGGCGACACTTCAAATAAATATATTTATGTACAATGTACAAAAAATAATAATGAAATAAAATATATAGATAAACACACACACACACCTGAGAAACTGCAAGCCTTCTTCTGTAGGTTTGGAGTCAGTGGAGTTCAGATGCTCTGTTGGTTGAAAGTCTTTCTGCTATTCAAGTATGTAGGTAAGAATAGAAATCGGCTATTGTTCTCCCTCATTCACATATGAATAGAAGTGGAGTGAACTGTAGACCTAGCGTGACGACCCTTCAGAGGGTTCCAGGAGGATCTGAGCTGTTGTTCTGCTGGAAAACTAATCTGAATTCCAGCTCAGTTCATCAATTTGAACTGAATTCATGTTTGCAAACAGGATGTAGAATTTTCATTCAAAATTGAATCTAGGCTCACATTAGAAGGAAAAAAAAAAGCTGGAATGAGATTCAGAGAGCATGATATGTTTAAGCCACAAAATCTGGAGTCTGAAGGTTATATAGGCCTTACCAACAGAACAACAGACTGACTGAAAGGGCTGTTCTTAGACCTGAAACAACGAAGACAACTACTGTATTGTCATCAGGTTCATCAGGGTTGCATGTCATAACCAATCACACGCAGTCATGCTGAGTTTATTAACGCTGCAGCCAATCAGAGGTGTTCAGATGAGTTTAATTGTTGAGCGTTTGCACTCGCTGACTGAAATCTGCTCTCTGGTGAAATCTCTCATCATAAACAGCAAAGTAGGTGTGATATATTCATCATGTAGACAGCCTCACGTGATTGTCTTTGGTTATGTAGATGTTTTCTGTAGCTGCTGTTTGAATAACCGAGGAAATGCAAACATTATAATTAGTAACTCACGAAGTTTCTATTAAATAGTCATCATGTTAAATACTTTTAGTCTTTTGCTGGAGTTTCACTTTCTGGGCAGTGAGACTAAGCAAATATTTAAATGATTTAGAGTGCTAATGTGGTGTACGTCATCAGCAGCACAGGTTTATTTGTAGAAATAGTGAAAAATACACCGTATGGGACAACATCATTGATTGATTTATTTCATGCCAAAAATCTTTAGGATATCATGTTCCATTAAGATATTTAGTAAATGTCCTGCCATAAATATATCAAAATTTCATTTCTGATTAGTCATATGCATTGGTCCTATCCAAACAAACCACACATCAATAGAAAGATTACTTATTCCGCTTTCAGAATCTCAATTCCACCAAATCGACCCCGTATCACTGGTTTTGTGCTCCAGGGTCACATACGATATACGTGTTCACGTACAGACACACAAACGGCTGCATGCACCCGAGCGACAGCTGCAGTCGTGTCCTCTGTTAAAGCTGAAGCGACGGCAGCCCGCAGACATTTATTCTGCTCTGATGTTCCCAAAACACTTGGGAAAAAAAAAAAATCAAGGCCGGAGCCCTTTTCACTTTTCTCCTCAAATTGCCTCATCTCTCTGTCAGGGAGCCAAAGGGGACTCCATTAGAGCGGTCCGGAGCCGAGGCGCTGCCCCACGGGCGCTCCATTTAGCCGCTCGCTCTGCCCCGTGAAGCCTGTCCACATCAAATTAGAGTGGCCCCGTCCCCCGTATGACGGTTTGGGGCCCATGCCTGTCACCGGCTGTCACCCGGACGTGCGGTTTGGGTACATATAGCTGACAGGCAATCTTAATGTCTTCAATTAGCCCAATTAGTTCTGTCATAAACAATTTGATAAGGGCTCAAGCAACACAAACACACACACACAGATCATGCCTTAATGAAAGGCATAATAAGGTTCATCAGTGACAGAGGCTCGCTCTTTCTCTCAGCTGGGCCGCGCTCGCCCATACCTGCTCCCTGGAAATTGTACCATCTCCTTTCATTAGCACATCGCAGGCTGAGCATGTGAAAGCCTCTGACAAAACTCATTTGAAGGGACGGGCGGCAGATTGCCTACAGCAGGTGAGGAGAGGAGATAAAACAACACCTCCACACAGAAACACTGCAAAGAGGACGGAGGTCGCTGTAGACGCCATCCATGTTTGGTTTGGCGTCTCCTTTCTTATCAAAGGCTGGTGTAAACGCCCACGCCATCGTTACACGTGCTCCTGCTGTATTGACATCCTCTGAGCTCACGTACGCCGGGTCAATATAAACACGCGCTCTTCACATACTGTAGAAACACACTGAAACCTCTACCTCGGTAGCACTGAGCTGTGGTTACGTTCAACAAGGCCCAGAGAAAGCAAGCGGTTACTAAAGCAACCCACACGACTGGAAAGATGTCAGAACAGAATGCACACTGAAGCTGAATTGTGTGTAAGATATCACTATCTGTGAAAAAGCCATCCAAGATAGTGGAGAATGCGTGAGCAATGTTTTTAGTTTAATTATATCTGTGACCCTGGAGCACAGCAGCACAACAATACACTGTATGGGTCTTCTTTCATGCTAAAAATCATTAGGATATTAAGGAAAGGTCATGTTTCATGAAGGTAACTTGTACATGTCCTACTGTAAATATATCAAAACTTCATTTCTGATTAGTCATATTCATTACTAAGAATTTCATTTTGAACAACTTTAAAGCTGATTTTCTCAATATTTAGATTTTTGTTGCTCCCTCAGATTCCAGATTTTCTAATAGTTGTATCTCAGACAGATTTTGTCCTCTCCTAACAAACCAGACATCAGTGGAGAGATGATTTATTCAGCTTTCAGATGATGCATACATCTCAATTGCGCAAAATTAACTGGTTTTGTGCTGCAGGGTCACATTTACCGTATTGAAAGGCAATTTTAGTGTATTTTATGTTTAGTACAGTAAAAAAGGAACGAATATTTGCTGAGAAAAACACCCTAATGATTTTCCAAAGAAAATCAGATTTTTTAGTCTGAAACCCTAATTTTAGAACGTTTTCAACCCTCCCATGTCTGACAGCAATAAAGGTGTGTGTAGCCTTACTAAAAACACACCGATATGTGTTTATTTTATGCTTATTCCACTAAAAATAAATAAATAAAATAATAATTTTCTTGTGTAACATACTCCGGTAGGTTGTTTTCAGAGTTAGCGGAGAGGCCGGTGAAACCCGTCTGATGAGCTTTATTCAGGTAGCATGGTTCCTGTGTTAGATGGTGATGAGACTCTGAAATGGAGCTGGCTGTTTCTGAAGCGATTAGCATGGTGGGTAACAGGAACAGGTGTCCAGTGAGCACTATGGGTCATTACGGCACAGCCCTCCCACGAGCGACAAAAAAGAAAGACGGGATAGAAAGGCCGTCACTGGGAAGTTGTAATAGGAAATTGCTCTTGGCAACTATTTGTTTAGTACTCGATTCTTTTTTTTTTTTTTGTGCCAACACAGCGAGCCCCTTTGGAAAATAGGGCAGCTCTCCCTAATGAGTAATCTATTTCAAAGCAGTCTTGTCTGGGCATGACAGTTTACTGAGAGGCTTGAAGAACTGGTAATTACCAGTGTTACGGGGCAATTAATGCATATTACACTGCGCCACTCGTGGCGGCAACTGTCAGCTCCCCAATAAAAATGAGCACTCTTCAGCTACAGGGTGACATTAATTGGGCCTTTAATGACTATGCACAGGAACCGGGCCAAATAGGAACAAAACACAGGACTCCGGCTGACTCCAGCAAAGGGCTGGAAATTGTACTAAAAATGAGATTAATTGCTGTTGGGTGGAGGAGAAGAAGAGAGGAAGAATAAAAACGGTGTGAAATTACAGGGTTCCGGGAGCAGGGCCTTCTCGCCGCCACGGCACTTCTTAATTGTCTTATGTATTCTGTATGTTCAGAAAGGCCGGCCGTCAATGGGTTCGAGGTCCACAGCTGCTCACGGGACGCTTCCTTCACAAAAGCAAGAGCCCTTCGAGGTTTGTTTCCACTCTTGCCGAAAAGAGTGGAGTAGTGTTTGTGTAGAGACCCACTCGACCATACTGTGTGCCACAAAGGAGCAGAATCAGGTTAATTAATGAGGAATCAAGAGCACTCCAGTCTGAAGAGCTCTCGAAGAGACTCGTCAACCCGTCAGCCGTCACAAGCGGCCCTGTTTTTCCCAGAATCCGCAGCAAGCAAAAGCATGCGGGTTTTGATGTGCGCTCCTGCAGTATTTTTAATACGGAGCATGCACTGGTGCTGTCACCGGCTTCAAAGCCGCTTTGCGCGACGAAACAGAGCGAGCAAATATTTGAATTGCAAAACCACATTATCTTCCAAAGGGATAAAACTTGAGACAACTTCCACGAGCTAAAGACCTACATTTGCAGCGAACACGTGAGCCGGTTCAAGGGGGGCGGCGGGCATAAGCCCACTCAACCTAATTTAGCATATCCACATTTGTGTAATGAGATCGGACATGTTTTAGAGTCGGGTCTCCCAGACGCTTAATGTGAGGAGAGAACCATAAAAATGTTTTTAAGCGGACCACGTATTTCTCGGAGATCCTCGCCGACTACCTGCCACAGATACGATTATGAAGTGACGTGTAATTACGGCGGTCACACTAATGCAGAGAGAGCGTTAGAGGTACGTGTCAGAGAGCCCTCACAATGGAAATGCTGTTTATTCCACAAACTATTTTAAGCATGCACGTTTCATAGCATATAATGCAACTGCCTCTGTCGATTCTGTCACTCCGGCAGGCATGAGAAAGATGACAGATGTGATAACAAATCAAGTCAAATTCGAAGCATAATTTTAGCGTTTTCCAGTCCGGGAAAAACTCGACACTTGAACTTCGAGGCCGTGTGAACTTCCATTTTCTGGAGCACAAAACAAGTCTTAAGGTTTTTTTTCTTTTTTTAATTGTTAGATGTATACATCATCTGGAAGATGAATAAGTAAGTTTCCATTGATGTCTGGTTTGTTAGGAGAGGACAATATCTGTCTGAGATACAACTATTAGAAAATCTGGAATCTGAGGGAGCAACAAAATCTAATATTGAGAAAAACTCCTTTAAAGTTCTCAGCAATGCATATTTGTAATGAAAAAATGTATTTATGGAACATGATCTTTACTTAAGACCCTAATGATTTTTAGCATAAAAGAAAAATGGATAATTTTAACCCATACGATGTATTTTTGGCTATTACTACAAATATACCTGTGCTGCTGATGACTGCATGAAGGAAACTCCATACAAGTAAATATATATATAATATATATATATATATATATAATATAAAACCTACACTGAGTGTCTCAGGGAAGATTTCTATAATTATATTTATTTGGACTTTTTTTAAACATTGAGGTAATTTTACTTATTTGAAGTTTTGCCCAGAGTGCTTGTAACATTAGTTGTTTTGTGCTGCTTAATCTTAAAACTGGTCCTAAAATGGGTTAAAATCTTAATGATTTTTGGCATAAAAAAAGAAAAGAAAAGAAAATCTAAATAGTGTATTTTTGGCTACTGCCACAAATTTCGCTACTTACGACCTCTTTTATGTTGCAGTCTTTCCTTCTCAAAAGTGGGAAATATAAAAAACACTCGGAAGGGCTGCGGTGGAATAATTTAGGTACTGTTTGACGAGTTGGAACGAAAGGTTTGTGTTTGTGCATGTATCAGTGTGTTTATGAAGAACCTCTGAACCAGTTCCATGCAGACACACTGGAGACAGACGCGGGCAGAAATCAAACGCCCGGGTGATGGATAACTTCAGCGCACAATGACCCGCGTCAAAGGCGTTTGCTCTAAATCAATTAAGGCGATAAGAGCGCTGTGTCGACAGTGTGCACCAAAGTCTGGGCCCTTATCTGTGCGGCGAGGAAGTCGCAGTAATAACTAAATACAAGCGATGACGAAACCACTGTAGCTGCACTGTCAAACACAATTTACAGCCCCTCGTATCTGCGTTAAAAACGGTGGTTGAGGACGGGCCGGCGCTGGCGGGCGGGAGTCTCTGGACGAGACCCAGGGGCTTTCTGCCCTCCCGTCTAATGCCACGGGCCGCTTTCATTTGCCGTGATGTATGGAGGGAGGGGTTGGAGGTTGAAGTTGAGAGGAGGGCCGACAGGAAGGAACGCTTTGGGAAGATTACAGCATTTAACATGCTAAGACCTCGCAGCAGTTATTCATTCGTCCCTCTGCTTCCTTTTTAGGACGGGGTCACGGGGAAACTTTCCACGCGGTGCCATCGGAACAGAGGCGAAGAGTGAGCGTGACATCAAACCCTGTGATTCGCTGACCCCTTTCTGTCCCACTCTTGATTAAAATATGTTTGCTTTCTTATTCAAACTGCCATTTGACAAGCTCGCTCGTATTTCAGCGAACTGCACAAACAGTCTCTCAGGCCGTGACAGGTTTTTTTCCATTGCGTACATGAGGTGACTCTTACAGCAAATGTTTCCAATGAACATGACACGACATGACACGAAGCAGAGGAAAACCAACAGCTTCAAGGAACGGCTCAATCAAAAAGGAGAGTTCTGTCATCATAAGCCATCATTTTGCTCCAAATCGACTTTATTAGCTTGAAGCCATTATCTGGAGCCACTAGGAGGTCGGCCTCCATCCTCAATAAACAAGTTACCGTTATTTCATAATGCTGTTCTGCATTCGAGAAAATCTCCGCAATTTTACCACGCAGCACTAAACAAGCCTTTTCAGTAAATCTGCTTTGAGTCAAATGTATTGTGAAAAAAAGAGCTGAACAGAAGAATTATTTCCTGAAAGTTTTCCCTGGAGGTCTAAAATCACATATATTCAACCGGTAACACTTTAGACCATTAACTTTGCAAATACATGTCAACTAGCAACCATTAGAGGATTCATAGACTCTCTGCTTATTACTTACTATATTAATAGACTTTATTTTGATGACTTCACAACATACTACATACAGATATGCATCAGAAACTCAGCCAGTGTATGTCAACTTATTCTACTAACCCTAAAAGTCTACTCAAGAGTTAGTAGACCTGAAGTTGTGAACTAATCAGAATTAGCAGACATGTACTGTAGTTACTTATAGTTACTAGAATGTCTAAAGTGCCTTGAGAAGTTTGGCCATTTAAATCCTGAACACTTCAGTTGAATGGCAAAGAGAAGCGCAAACATGTGGCATGACATTTTGTTTTGTGTTCCACAGTAGAAAGGTCAGAGCGAGGCGACAGTAAATGAAAGCTGCTCTAAGAGTTTGGCCCAGGCCTCCATCCTTATGTTATTCAGAGTTATAAACCGATTAGCCAAACACTCATCGCCAAATTAGGGAAGGTGCCCTGCAGATGGGTTCTAGAGCCGACTGTGATTTAAAGAGACGTTCCTGGACGTGGAAACAGGTATAAACACATGCACTGATCTGAAGGTCTGCCCAGCTGTAGTCTGGACGTCTGGAGACATGTGAAAGCAAAACTGCTTCTGATGGCAATAGGTCTTACGTTCTCGGAAGTGAAGCAGTGCTGTCTTTACAGGAACAGCTCAACAGAATCTATACGACCTGCTCTCTTCAGTGGAACATGAGCAGATGTTCAGTAAAATGTTCACGCTGCTCAGAAGATGACCAGTGGCTCTCAAGCTCCAAAAACACAATTATCATCCAGAAGTCGGCATGTGACTCATGCACTATATTCCAGGTCGTATGATGGGAAGAAAGAAAGTCAGACAGGTTTGGGGTAGAAAATGAAGCAGAATGAAATGTGTGAGCTGAAGGAATCGAGTGACCTGACAGTAAAGACTCTGTAACACACGGCCTTATCACAAGACGTCTTCAGCGCAGATCTCTGTAGAGGGCGGATGGGAGAACGTCACACAGATGTACTCTGGCCTGTCTTTATAACGTGTAAAAGAGCAAAGGTCACCAGCAGCTTCCAGCCTCCACGTGACGTCCATCAAAAAAAGACGCAGTGCTTATATGAGCCTCAAATGACTGCAACCCGTAGACAAAATTAATGAGGGAAATCAAAGGTCAAAGTTCCCATCCTAATACATCTCAGACTACTATATAATCAAGGCCAGACACTAACAATCCAGCTATAAAGGACTTAAGCAATCAAGACATGAGAAGATAAAAGCACTGATTATTAACAGTGACTCTTGTGTGATATTTAATAAAATCAAAAATGAAACCCATCAGGCCTTAATGCCTGCTGATAATCTGCTGCTATATTATATATCATCCAAAATAAAAGTTTGTTTATATAAGGTATAATATAGTAATAATCCCTGTATTATTAATTATTCACAGAATTGACATATTGTGCTTTTGTTGGTTTTGATTGCTTCTGTTGCCCCCGTTTGAAAATTGCTTGGACAAAAGCATCTGCTAAATGACTAAATTTAATACACACACAATGCTTTTATACAAAGCGAATATCTCAAAATATTGATAAATTTTTTTTCATAGAGTCTGCTATAAAAAGGTGTTGAAAAACAAAGCAAAACTGACAAAAAAGTTAGCTTTCAGAAGTTTATTTCACTGCAGGCCTTCTTCTCAAACTTCACTAAGTCATATACTGCTTTACCTCCTCCAGCTTGGAAGTGTTTTATTTTCACTTTTTTAAGCAGAGTGCTGGTGTCAAAATCATTCTTAACCTCAACTTGAAACGACAAATTTGTTTAATGCGTCGGGAGCAAACCTGGAAAATAAATAGATGAAATGGAGGCTTAGCGGGAGCTAAATCCCACAGCTGATGGGGACCTGAAGTGTGCGGATTACATGCGGAGCGCATTAAACAATGTCCCTAAATATGCATTGAAATCCTTAAAGCATGAAAGCATCTTGTCATGTGGTATTAGCATTCAGAGGTGCGTGTCAGACGTCGCGCGCTGCGCTGGGGTGTCTGCGGTGTTAAATGTCATATGCCAGCGACCGCAAATCCCAAAAAGATTTCCTGACGTCACACTGTGGTGTCAACTCCGCTTCTTCAGAGCGCTTTACGGTTAAACTGTCACAAGAGCTCGAGCTCGAGTAAAAAAGGTTAATGGAAAAAAGAACAAAAGGATACGGAAGAATTGAGGAAATTGAAAGAGAGCGAGAGAGAAGCTTCTGCTCCTTTAAAATGAGGAGAGGAACTGTCACGATGATTTTGACAGCAAAGAAGCACGCTTTCTGTTTTAAATGCAAGACGGACCAGACGGATGAGAATCAGCAATGAAGGGCCACCGGTGCAAACATAAAACATTCAGATGTATAAATCTTTCCATATAAAACATGCAAACCAATATATTTTTAATTTAAAAAAAGACTAAAATGTATAAATCTTACTTGTAAAACATTAAAACGTATAAATCTTGAATAACCCGTCTGAAGTTCCGCCTCACAGACTGATAAAGAAATGCATTTATCCCATTCTTCAAAGAGAATTCAGGAAATCCTTCAAATTATACATGAACGGGATGCGATCAAGGTATGAAGCATGTCAGGCTGTTTACTCACATGCTCTTTGAAAATATGAAATAAATGATCCAGTCTGGGGGCTTAATATTATTGGAGTCTAATGCTATTGCCAACGATTGTCAAAGCCACCAAAGATTTCAAGAAAATATAACACAAATGTACGGGTCAACAATTTCCAAGAGGTCAAGCCACAGAATATATATGACAAAACTGAGAGTATTAACCCTATCTGACCGAAGGGAGAAATGAGCCATACTGTGCTTTATATGGCCATACATCATCTTTGTCAAGTCCTGACAGCGTTTTATCAGATCTAACCTTTAGCAGCCTCTATTACGAGCGCTAGCTCTGATACTCGAGTGCCGCTGAGAAAACCTTCATCTACAGAGCCCAGGAAACACGCCACTCTCATGTTAACATCAACATTCAAAACAACCAGCAATAAATGATGCACTGAAATCCAAATCCTTGGCCAATCGGGAAGGAAAACATTCTTTTGGAATAACCTTCATTAACGACATGTTAACCCACTGGACTTCAGCTGATACGACTTTAAAAAAACTCCAAACAGAGCTTTGTCCAAACCGTGTGTGTGTTTGTGTGTTAGGAGAAGCTCCTTGAACAAGACAGCACTGTGTGTGATTTAAGCTTAACTGAACCTCTATGACATGACAAATAATATTTGGGACTTTATCCCGTGGCTGGCTTAAATCTGAGCCGTTTCAACTGACAGAAACATGCAAGGACCGATCTTAAAACGTGTCGATGCCTTGGTTTTGTCTCAAGATGCACTTCAGTAATGCTTTTTCTAAATGTCCTAATTGAAGTATGGCTTAATCCTGGTTTAGGCTAAGCCCTGTCTGTGAACCTGGGCCTAAATATTACCTCGGCACTAGGGATCACTGGAAATAATTGATTCAGATTCAGTTTATTATATTCTGCAATAAACCAAATAAGTGTCAGGATTTTTTATTTTTTTTTGTCATCGAAACACTGACAGTTTATTAAGTCCTCACACAAAGTTCTGAAAAACATGAACGTGTGTTATATGGTTTGTGTTATATTTGGATACCTTCATGGCTCACGCAGTGAGAATATGGAGGAAATTTTATTTCAAGGATCAAACGGAGCAAAAAGATTACATGTGTTGTAGAAGTAGCAAAATAAATGTTTCAGTTCTTCTCCTTGTGATGTAAATCAAGGAGATCTTTATAACAGTAGAGCAGATACTGACATTAAATCATCTAAATATCAGCAGCTTCTCAATATCTTCAAAAATACAGATATAAGACAGAAATGATCAAACAAATAATATAATGTTGACTGAAAGATGGAGAAATAACGTCTCCTCAGAAGATGTGAGATGTTTCGGAGGCGTGTGAAGATCATTGCTCCGCTGAGGAACAGTGAAAGTAAAGCTCCTCAAAAGGAAGGAAAGGAAAAGATGTGACCAGTTATGGTTTCCCGTACTAGGAATTTGTGCAAGTGCACACACACAGCAGCGAGAAGAACATTTTCTAGTTTTTTTTTTCTGTAGACATTTCTACAATTACACTAAAAGAGCTTTTACTGGTTTAACAGCTAATACTGATCTGGTTGATCATTTAAGAGGCCTTAGAAACCTCATAATATAATAGAGTAGCTCTATAGGGTTAATGTCACTGCCAAAACGAATACGTGCGATGACAAACGAGATGTGAGGGTGAGAGTAAATGATGACAGAGCGCTCATTTGTGTGTGAACTATTCCTGTAATGTAATAGTCAAACAGCTTTTGAAAGGACACGTGTTTCTCATTCTCTCCCAGCAGTCTCGCATGAAGACGAGCGCATTTCATTACGTGACACATTTAACCTCCGCCGCTTCCACTAAAACATACACAGGCCTTATTATGTGCTTAATATTCACTATCAGCTGAATAATTTTTAATGCAACTTATAGCCGAGTAGATGGATAACTCAATTATGCACACATCCGTCACGCAGCCTGCCGAAGATTGATGGGACGGTGAAGCCGACGGATCCTGAGCGTCAGGGCCTGAACAGTCTCTCTGCTGCGCTCTTTATAGGCGAAGCATCATTACCCATGACTCCAGCGACGGGAGTTTATTATGAGGTTAGCGTTTTGGCCACACTATTGTTTGGATGATGGATGCGGCTGCTGCCAGTTTTGGAGCGGTAAATTAGTTGCGTTGTTTTTTTTTCCCCTCAGTTCTCAACACTTAAAGGAGAACGAGGGATAATTAATGACTGCCGTTCGGTGCAGACGACGGAAATGCTGAAAAATAAGCAAATCAGGAGTTGTGTCACTCTCATGCGCCGCGCTAATTGAAAACATGGCGGCGAAGGTCACCGCGAAGGAAACTCGCTGACCTTTTCAATATTTCTCCCAAACTCATATAAACAGAGGAGATGAAGTAACGTGATTGGCTGAGTGAGAGGAGACGACGGGAAGGTGGACACAGGCGGTCCTTTGCTCCGAGAGCACCGCAAATGTCAAATGTAAATGTCAATTAAAAATTACAAGCAGCTCTGAAAGGTGCACTCTGAAGGGCCTGACATTTTTTTTTTTTGACATGCCAAAGTTTATCTGACAAGGCAGCGCACAAACATGACAGCGTGTGCCGTGTCACGTCTAAACACACGTGAGAAGCACTGGAGATCTGATCCATACGACTGTAATGGAGCCGCTGAACCGCATCAGATCAGACGGATGAAGTGACTCCTCGTGATGGATCGTAACAGACACAAGGATGTTTCTACGCTTCCGGTCATATAGAAGCACGATCCGTTCGCTTGCCCCAGAGCTTCCAGAGTATTAGTCACACTGTGCGGTTAAACACGGAGCTCCTAGTAGAGACGGTTCCACTGGTCCGATCTGTTTACAGCACATATGTGAGTCTGGAGAAGAAGCAGCACAGGTGTATTTGTAGAAATAGCCAAGAATGCGCTGTACTTTCAAAATTGACACTGGTTTGGTTGCTCAGGGTCGCATTTTATTCAGTTCTCCGATACGATTGACTGAAAGCATCATTATACTCTATACCTCAGTAACATACACAGTGCTTTCACAGGAAGAGTTTCAGTGTTTGATCAGTGACGTTTATTTAGTGTTTATTGATTTACCAATATGTTCTGATATTTAAGTGTTTTAATATAATCCGATATCGTTTTAGTAACATCGGATCGGGTCCAATGAACGCCTCCATCTTGTGGGTGTCTTGAGAACTGTGTGCAGTGTGTCTGAGAGAAGACCAGACAACTACCATGAGAACTAGCCAAGTATACTTACTTGATTTACTGTAAACCGGCCATATTGAATACATACTGAAAATGCCACTTGGCTCTATGAAAGAAAAGGCAAACTCACCGTTTCACGTAAAAGAGAAGTCCTGCCCCAATAAACACACACATTTACCTGAATGATATAACTTAGAGCAGTGAATGAGCACATGTTGGAACTAAAGGTGTTCAATTGAACTCTCTCTCTTTGCTCATCATTGTTATTGTAAGGCAGCCATGTGGGCTAATCAATTAATATAATATATATTCAAACATATATATATATATATATATATATATATTATTGATTATAAACCACGCTGTCAACAGACATAATCTAGAAAGACAAAAGCACATGAATAATTCTGATATAACACATACCAGGTGATAAATGCAATGAAATGTGATTTTTTGTTTGTTTGATATATTCCAATATTCACATTATCCAGTAAATAATTCTTCATTTACTAGCCTATTAGCTTGTTGTATAAATAATTATTGTATAAATAAGATATTGTGAAAGTAGCTTGTCCATTTAAAAACATTACACATTCTACATTTATGTTGTTTATTGTTAATATTAGTGTTGCTGCTGATTATTCCTATTAATAAACAAAATGTTGTTTTTTTATTATTATTTAAATCAAACATTACACACTGCTAGTTTTCAAAGCTTTTTAAAAAGATGATTGAACGGAGGAAAAAACTAAGTACATTCACATTTATTCATTTAGCAGACGCTTTCATCCAAAGCGACTTACAGGTGCGGAAAACAGCAAGCAATTAGTCCTAAAGAGGCAAAAACAACTTAGTAAGTGCTCTTAATACCGTATAGCAGGCGTAACCAAGTTACCAAGTATGGACCGACTTCACTCACTTATTTACTTTATAACAGTTAAATAAATAGATGTTCTGTGTATCAGCCACTGCTATCAGTTATGCTATCAATATTGGCCAATCACTAATAATAAGTCCAGTCCACCCCAGATTAAAGAATGAAACACTAATGGTGAAAAAGCATGAAATTGATTAATCAGGTATTTGTAAAATCCCTCACCAAAAAAACACTCAATTATAACTGAATTATTTAAACTACAGCTTGAAATGTGTTTGTGATGTATAAGACACAGTATTGCAGTTCTGTGTTTCATACAGCTAAAAAAACGATACACTTAACAGGCAGATGTTGGTCGTGGGTTTTAATGTTTTAGTTGTGTATTGTCTGGGCTCTGACCTGTTACAGTAGCTCCAGAACTGCTCGTTAAGGTACGTGTGATGGCTGTGGTCGTCTCCAAATGAAGCTTTGCTCTCAATCCAGTGAACTATATGACCATCGACAGCTGCAGAAGAACAGAAGGGAGCTCAGCACAAGCCACACTGCATTGTTATTCTGCTTTGGTCTGCATACAAACAGATTATTTTCATGCAAAACCGAACTGATTGGAAATCTGCTTAAAACAGGTCCACTTCAATGTAGAGTTAATGAAATCACTGAGCAAGTTACTGGTTTAAAACTGTCTTTTTTTCTGATCAGTAAGTAAACAAACAGCAGCTAGTATCAGATCTCACCGATGGGCACCTCCAGAATGATGTCAGGGGTTTTGTCGTAGCCTTTGGCTCGGAGCTGGTTCTCATCTGTGCAGAAAACACATTTCATGATCTTTGTGAGGTTTACTTCAGCCTAGAAGAGTTTCTTTTTGTGCACACACACACACAAATATGTATATAAAGGCTGTCAAGGCATACAGTCATTGAGTTATACATGCATACACATTTATATAATAGAAATATTTAAAAATTTTCTTAAACGTATACATGCATGTGTTTGTATTTACATATACATAAATATATGCAGTAAATACACATGTTGTATATGCAGTGTTAAGAGTTTTATAAAATGTATTTGGTGAAGGTCCTCGAGCCCTTGGCCAGCGGTCATCTGAAGAGAGCACAGACAGTGTTTGCTGGCACTGCACAAACATCTCTTCAGAGGTGGGAGGTCTCACACACCACACCAGCACACTTAAACACACATGCATCAGGACACATCATATCACCCATGTGCCGCTGCATGCCTCTTCAATTTAACAAACACTTCAATATCACCAAATGTTGAATGGAAACAGCTTTATGTCATGAGTAGGCGAGGAGGAAATCATATCAGTATATGTTTGTGTGTAAAGGAGATCAAATATAAGCTTGTAGGAAGGCAGCATTGGGTTTGGACATGTGTTTTTTTGTTACAGTATTTAAACATCTTTGTTAATGTTAGTTCATAAAAATACAATCATTCATTGTTAGTTCCCAGTGCATTAAATAATGTTACCAAACACAACTTGTGATTTTAATAATGCGTTAGTAAATGCTGAAATTAATATGAACTAACATTAATAAATGCTGTTGAAGTATTGTTCATTCTTAAGTTCATCTTAACTAATGAACCTTCTTGTAAAGTGTTACCCTATAATACCAATAACAATAATATTAATAATAATATGAAAATCAAAACAAAAACACAATGCCAGGACGGATAACAGATGTGGCTGAAATCACACTCATAATGG
>JAUCMU010000033.1:16584050-16607140 GCA_032275025.1 Enteromius treurensis
AATCTTATTTCTCACCACCTTGGAGTCCTTCAGGTGCTTTTAGCAAACTCCATGCAGGCTTTCGTGTGTCTTTCCTTTGACCTCATGATTCTCATTTGCTCTGACATGCATTGTGAGCTGTAAGGTCTTATATAGACAGGTGTGTGTATGTCAACAGTTCTGTGTTTTTCTGTCAATACAGTGTGTCCAAAAAATTTAATGATTTTAGCAAATGGCTGCAATATAACAAAGAGTGAGAAATTTAAGGGGTTCTCAATATTTTCCGTACCTATATATACACACACACACTCAAACACCTAATTATTAAATTGACTATTGCAATGTTACACTGACTTTGTACAATAGTATGTGAATAAGTAAAAATTACTTATATTTTAGACACAATATTGACTATTTTTCTAATTTCACTGACAAAGCCAAAGCTAAGTTCCAATCAAAGCCACAACAGAGCAACACCCCAGTGTTTTGTTACTGACTGAATCCGCATTTAGAACAAATCAAGTTAAGTCAATGATTCAGAAGCTCATTCACCTCCCTCATTTCTGAATGAATCTGATGTTTGAAAGAATCAGTTGAATAAATGACTAAATGACTCCCAGTCATTTAACGCGACATATTGGTGGTTTGGTTTCATATTTAAAAGTATCATTGTATTTTTTCCCCAACAGTTCTTATTTGAATGTTTAAAAATATTTATTTAAAACATTAATCTTATAAAATTATTACTGCATTCAAAATTTTGCAGTGTAAACACATTTATAGATAATATCTGTAAATAATTCCAGTTTCGGGCAATTGTAATGTTTTATCAATTTATGTCAATATTATATTTTATTTTATTATTATTTTTTTTTTACATTGAAAAAAAGTATATATTTTTGTTTGAATATACTGTCAATTCTAGTTTTAAAAAAGAAAATCGGAATCTTCAAAAATATGCCACAACTGAAAAAAAAACAAAAACACAACTGGCATTAGTGTATAAATATTGTGTAAAATTATTAGAAAAACATTTCAACTATTCATAATTGATATCAGGGGTGCAACGGATCGTAGATGACCTGTGATCCGTATGGACCAGTCCCCATAGTTCAACACGCATGTGATCCCCGGATTAACTGTTAAGTTCAACCATCAAAGAGTTAGTTATCATTTGCATATGCTGTCTGCTTGAGTTGTGACGTTTGCGGACGAACCGATTCTTTTGAACGGCCAATAAAGATGAACGATGGGAGCCGAGTAGCGGCTTTGTGGGAGCCGTTCTTTCTGTCCTTCTTTTTTTCCTATGCGTGTTTCACACAAATTATCTCCTCTGCGAGGCAGAACAGTTATGGAGCGTGCTACTGCCTAACAGCATCAGTGTTAACAACTATTACAAATGAAAAGTAGCTGTCTGCCCGAAAAGTAGCAAATGTTGCCAGATGATGTCACGCTCTAATTTGCATATCAGTAATGTCATCATGTAGTATCTGGTAACATAAAAAAGTTGTGATAAAAAAATCGAGATCGTTCAATATGGGAAAAAAAATCGTGAATACTTTTTTTGTCATATCGCCCAGCCCTAAACCCAAGGGAATGAAATATTGCAGTTTGGTGCAATATGGACTCGCGACACGTTCAGAATAAATGTTTAATAAACTACCGAACAGCACGTGCCACAAGTGGCGTTCATCACGTGGACAGCGGACACTGCACTAGTGATTAAAAAACAAAACAAAGGTCTGTCAGTCACTATGAGCTATGTCGTGATGACAGACTGGGGTCTTGCCTAGAGCCCTGATTCACTCTGCTAAAGAGAAAACGCCAATGAAAATTGGCAAGTGGTTAAACAATCCTTAGCCACTCCTCTTCATCCAGGTATAAAGAGGCGACAGGTGCAACCACTCATCAGATTTTGCTTAAGAGTCGCAAGTTTATGCCTGCTGCTTTGAAGTGCTGAAACGAAGAGGAAGCTGAAGCAAAAGTTGTTCTCTGTGGCGTCGACGCCACGATCAGCAGTTTCCCAGTCAAGTGAATTCCCTGGGTGTTTCACAAAAGAGCAATTTCTGAACACGGTCGTTTTTGCCGTGTCCTCTTGGGTGCAGGCGTTACTTGTCTCCCAACGACAGCCACTGAGGTTGTCTTCACTGTCTGGGTCTCCAGCATGCTGAAGATACCTTCGCGGAGGGCGGATGTCCTCATTGCGAGGTCATGCCACTGGGAGCGCTGCAATCCTGCCTTGCCATCCTTTGAGATGAGCAGGCACCCTCCGCTGCCACTGGCAAAGGACCGCAGGCTGGCACTCTGGGGGATCTGCCACTCTGCTGGTTCCACCCCCATGGACTACTCACCCCTCCCGCAGTAGCGGTCCTGTCAGGCTTCCAGACTAATCAGCAGGGCCGTCCAAGGGCTGATCAGATATCGCTCGCTGCATCAGGGGACAGGAGAAAGATGAGGTGGCTACCGCTGAATCTGATCCAGAGCTGATGGCCATGCTAGCCCAGGCTGCCATGAGCATTGGACACCTCCCAGCCCGGAGCCTTCGAGGCTGGACGATTGGTTCCTGGGTGCTGACCGTAATAGCAGATCACGGCCCACTCTGGTTCCTTTCTTTCCTGGAAGTGCATTAGGAGTGGACAAAGTCGTGGATGGATAATTTCACAGCCAGAAGCCGCTCGTCACCATCCTCCATCCTCACCACCCTCGGTGGTGGGGCGTCCAGGGGCTATGAGGACATTCCCCCGGTGGAGAGAGCGCTTACATCCATCAATCTTCGGTGAGTGTCTTGTGTTCTGGCCAGCCTAATCTCCTGAAGTCTTCTCTCCTGAAACTTGTCCTGAAACCCCGGCCTGGATACGTGCCCAAGGTTCCCACCATGCTGTTTCGTGATCAGGTGATTTCCCCGGAGGAGGCAGATCCAGCCTTGGCATTGCTGTGGCCCGTGAGAGCATTATGCATATACGTCGACCACACCCAGAGCTTCAGAAGCTCTGAGAAGCTCTTTGTCTGCCACGGAGGTCAGCAGAAAGTGAAGGCTGTCACCAAGCAGAGGATGGCCCACTGGATTGGGCTTACCAGGCCCAAAGTGAGCTATGCCCCCTAAGGGTGAGAGTTCACTCCACTCGGCGCGTGGCCTCCTCCTTTGCATTGGCCCATGGCAGCTCTCTGGCAGACATTTGGGCGTCACCAAACACCTTCGCGAGATACTACAATCTTTGCGACGAGCCAGTTTCTTCCTGTGTGTTGCGTAACAGCTAATTGGCAGGAAGAACTGGCAGGTGTCACGCTTGCAGGGGACGCGAGGGCTGTTTACTCTTCCAGTAAGTTCCCTAAGTGGTGAACCATCCTCGGCAGTCAGACTGTTGCACTACTTATTGATATTTATCAATTCAATACTAAAATGAAAAATGTATTGTCCTGTTCTCACTGCTGCAACATGCAAGATGTTCCTGAGAAAGACCCTAATGGTCGAAACGTTGCATTGACTTTGTTTACTTTGATCAATTCAATACCAACCATCTAATCTAATCATCACAACCAATCCAAACAAAATGTAGAGCTGGAGCAAGCTCATAGGGTTCTGTATCTAAAAATGGTTTCATATTGTTAAGAACTAGATATTCAATAAGATGCACACATTTTGATTCTGCCTTAATGATTCCTGCATTTGTATCTTAATGTGATTTAAAATTATTTAAGGGCAAGAATGGAAAGAACTTGTGTCCTGTTTGCATGAAATCCATCACTTTTTCACTTCAACCTTTAATTACAATTTTTGTAACTGAAATTTACTTTGTAGTTTTTTTGCTCTGTTTTTTTTTTTTTATTAAAAGAATATGCAAAAAGTTCCTTTTGTAGGCTGCTGACGTTTGCTCATGTTATTCAGCTGCAACAGGATGCTTTGTAAAATGACACAGAATAAATAATCTAAATGTCTGACTTCTGACTTGTTTTTTTCTTGTTTTTTTTAAGAATCAAAACTAAAAATGTATAAGAATAAGTTATCGATACCATTCAAACGATAACCCAACCCTACTCATGTGGGTCAGAAACTAAACGACCATCAGAAAATCCTGATATGTAGAGCTGTTATGCCTGCGGTTGGCTAAGTCTCCGAAGAACAACACTAAGAAGTAAGTAATCCCAAAGTGTTGACTGAGTTTTGGATCAGAGGACATTCCAGTCACGAGCGCCCGGCGCTCCGGCCAAATAACAACCATTAGGTGAACACATCAACACCCAACCTTGACCAGCGCACTCACACATCTGTTAGGCTTCAGATGGATTACTCCATATAATGATCGTGATTAGGGCCTAATTGCTAAATCTTTAGCCTGTTGAGTTAAAAGGAGGTAAACTGCCCTTAATATCTGTGAAAACAGATATGTGTCAAACAATGGGCCGAACTTTGAATTATGGGCTTGTTTAGACTCACCGTTTAAGGTCTGAATAGCTTTCCCACAAGTGAATACATCGTCAGATGAAATAGAGCTTTGAGAGGCTCTGCATCTGAATCAGCATCAACACTGCTTCAGCAAACACATGCCACATACGTGTTCACTACTGATCAGAGAAGTGCTATTCCTAAAGTTTCTGAAAGAAGCCTTCTGCTCACCAAGGCTGCATTCACTTGATGACAAATACAGTAAAAACACTGAAATATTATCACAGTTTCAGGCAGCTGTTTTCTGTGTGAAAACAGTTATTTATTTCTGTGATGTTCAGCAAGATTACTCAATTCTTCAGTGTCAAGTCAAGTAAGCTTTTATAGTCATTTCAACCATATACAGTTTAGTACACGATGAAACGAAACAAGGTTCTCCCAGGACCAATGACCTCACATGATCCTTCAGAAATCATTCTAATATACTGATTTACTGTTTAACAAACATTTCTGATTATTACCAATGTCGAAAACAGTTGAGCTGCACAATATTTGTTGGAAACGGTCAAACATTTCATTTGACAGGATTCACAGATGAACAGAAAGTAAAAACAAAAAAACAGTGTTTATTTGAAATCTTACCCATTTGTAAACTTATAATGTCTTTACTGTCACTTTCATGCATCCTTGATGAATAAAAGCATTCATTTCATTCAGAAACAATGCCACTTTGAACGGAAGTACATTTCCAGTGCATGACGGATGGATGGATCACTCAGATGAAATGTATAGACTTCACAAGATAACAATAATTGACGGATAACGGCTTTAAAAATAATTTTTTTTGGTTTCCAAATGAACCCCAATCACTTCAGTACAGCCCATATCAACCCGTGATGAAAAGCTGGCAGTAATCCAGCCTCATCTAGAGGAGTGTTCAGTCTACAGGAGATTCACGCAAGAGCCCACTGTTGGTGTTCAGACGTTAAAAGCAAACAAACATAGTATGAGTGAGCTCATATTCACATATTACTAGCACTATACACTATTTAGAGTTTTCACAGCATGCACAAGTTCTGCATGATGAACCAGTACTGCACTAAAAAAAGGTTTCTATATATTCTATGAAAATGTCAAAAGAAATTGTTCTCATCTTGTGCTGTATACAGCTGTGGTCAAAAGTAAACATTTCCCTTTCAAGGTTCGAACGCTCACTGATGCTGCAGAAGGTAAAAACCTGCATAAAAAGACATTATACTTGGGACAAAATAAGAAATTTACACATCTTCATTCTGTTCAGAAGTTTTCACTTCTGCATCTTAATTCATTGTTTTTCCTTCTGGAGTATCAGTGAGCGTTTGATCCTTCTGTAGTTGCATCATACCGCTATTGTTGGAAAGGGTTTAGATACACCAACATTTTTGGGAGATGGACTGTTCAGGTAAAACAACGCACTCATTTACTTTCAGTAAAAAAAAAAAATTAAAAAAAAATTGGTCATCACCATTAACTGTGGCATCGAAACAAACGACATAAACAGCCACAGCAGCACCGCCGATGACAGTCGTCCACTGTGTCTGTGGCGATAGCACTTCTCCTGCTACAGCCAGTCAGTACTCCAACAAGTATGGTATGTCTATAGAGACTCAACAGAGACGTGACAGGCTGAACGCAACGCTGCCATCATACAGGCAAGAGAGGCTTAAAAGAAAGTTACAAATGAAGGACAGCTCGCTACACTTGCACAGGAAGATCTCAAGCTGAGGAAGCAGACATTTGAGAGAATGGAGGCTGCAAACAGAGAGTCTTCTGAGAACATTGGCAGACTGACATCAAACATTGAAAAACTTACAAATTCAGTTACAGAGGTATTTCTGCTATCAATGGCCCAGACTTCATTTGTTGCACCACCACCGCATTGCCCCCTCTTCAGCAGCAACCAGACAGACACCACCACAGCACCATGAAGATGCTGCTCCTTTTTCATACACCGAGTATCTTTACAAAGAGTAGTCATGTCTTTAATAAGCCAAATTGCTACATTTGCTAATTATTTGTTGAATTATATGAGTATAATGACTGTCACAATGTGTTTTGCGTTAACACTTTTCAGCCTGAGCACTTCAGACAGTACGAAACAATCTGAGTGCAATCTGAGACCAGCTTAGTCAAATAGGCTTAATGCTAACTAAATTGAATTTTATCTCATTTATGAAGTCAAATTACATGACAATGGCAACCAACAGTAGGTGACAAAATCTTCAAAAGTCTTCAACGTAAGAGCATCATTCAGGGATCAAGAAACTTGGTAAGCACATTGAAATGATGGTGCTGTGTTGATGGCCGGACGTCTCTGTCATACTGGACAGCTGCAGCAACAGTTCGGCCTGGAATGATTTCTCTGTTAGCTTCACGAAAGTAATGCAAAACAAATCCAGATTTATGTCCATTGCCCTCGGTAATGCTCCAAATCACGCTTCTAAACGTCCAAAAGAGCACTCGATCACCATTCTGCATTCTCTTCCTGATGAGTAGTACCTCCACTAGCATACTTTTTCATAGGGCAGCATGGGGGTATGCTGGGTACCCCAGGAGAAATACTGGAACTTTTGGACAAGAAGGAATCTTTCCGTCTCTCAAGTAGGCACTGATGTTTGAATTTGCAAATATGCGGGCATCGTGAATGCTATCAGGCCACTTAATAACAATGAATGTGTATTTGTCATCACAGGTAGCCTGTACATTTAGAGAGAATTTGCTTTTCCTGTTAATGTAGGCAGTGGAGTTTGCTGAAGGCTGTTTTATTTCGATACGCGTGCAGTCCATAGCTCCTAGACACTGCGGCATGCCATGCGTTGCATGGAAGCTTGTGTCTGTACCTCTGGTTCTGTAAAGTGAAACATACTTGGGTCCCAGGTGAAATGTGGTAGTCCTGCACACTCCTCTGATTGTTTTAGACACAGTTTGTCTGGCTAATCCAAAAGCGTTCACCGATTTCCACAGTTTGCCTTTTACCGGGGATCTTAACCGTGTTGTCTGGCCTTGAATGTAAGGTTGTAACAGTTCACTCAGATGATACAGAGCCTCTCGACATTCTAAAGTTCTCACGCCACTCCTCGTGCACAACAGTTCCACACACAAAGTTATCCCACCACGCAGAGCACCCAAAATCGCCGTTCCATGAACGCAACTGTCGTCTAGTTCCACCGCTGAACAACAGCTCTGAGTAAACATTACATCTGGAGCATGTACAAACTGATATTAATCAATAGGGCTGGCAAAATTGAGAGATGACTTAAATGCGTCATCGTTTTCACAGTCCACACTGCGACACAAAAACAGCGTTTTCAAATTTATTTAGGAGAGCGTTTTCAAAAAGCTCTGTTTTCTTTGACCAAAAACACTGTCTCAGTGTGGATGGAAGGCCAAACGCATTATCAAACGAAAACATATTAGTGCGGACATGGCCTTAGTTCCAACTCTGCTCCAACACACATCCTATGCAGTTTACTAAAAGACTTGATTAGCTGGACCAGGTGTGTTTAATTCTGAACTGTGCAGGGCCCTTAAGAAATTGAGTATTACACCACTGCTGCTCTATATAATCTTTATTATATAATATTACATCATATTTAAACAAGAACTGATCAAATGTAAATACATACCTTAAATGCAAGGAAAGTTGTTTTGGATAAAAGTATCTGCTAAATAAATTTAATGCATTTCATTTCAAGTTGCTTGATGCCGCAAACAAACTAAAGTAGTCCATCTTTTTTTTTTTTTTCAAATACTTAATGACATAATATCAGAAGAAATCATATGAATGCACCTAAAATATAATCATTTATCGATCCAAACGGAATCAAATGAATATATTCTGAATCTGTAAAATCGTTCCCGAGTCAAATCAAGAGGAATTCACAGAACAGCAAAAAAATAAAGAAATGATATCCCACAATCCTCCTGAATTTCAGAAAAAAAAACTAAAAAAAAATCAAGGGAAATGTTTCAGCAGCATTCAAATAAAGAGCATCATTAGAAGGTCATAAAGAGCGTAATGCTGATGGCCTACAGCGCGTCATTCCCAACACGATAAAACAGAAGGTCTGGAAACACAAGAGCGCTTTGGGAATCAGCCGCTCTGGCCATAATTACCCTCCTGACAGCCGCGCATGATGCATTAATACGAGCGCGTCTCAAACAGACCCCACACCTTCAACTCAGCAGACATTCAGAACGAAGGAGGAGAAATGCACAACAAAATCAAACACTAAAACACTGCTTTATCAAGATCAAAACATACAAGAAAATATAAGCACCTTTTCAGCTTTCAGTTGGTGGACGTCTTTAATCACGGACTGAACCACTTTCAAGCATGCCACTTTCACAAACTATTAATAATAAGAAACGGCAGCAATTAACCTAATGAATGCCACCTGGCTAATGGAGCGCTAGCACCGTCATATGTTCTGATAGTAATGAGCGTTTGCCACCGATCCATACGTGAAGATCCCGTCACATCCGTCAGGGCCTAGCCTGAGCTCATTTTACTCCTAATGATTGTAAGGCCTTTGAGAAAAGCGGTTAATGTCAGAATTGCTCCAGACTGTCTGCCAGGGTTAGCAGGAGTAAGTGCAGTTTAATGCGTAAACAACCGTGAGTGAACTTCATGACACGACTTTAACAAACATCTGGGGACAGAAGCATGCTTAAAGAAACCTGCAGCGGCGGTCCAAGTGTGTAACGTTTGATAATCCCATCTTACCAAGATCCCCCCCCCCAAGTCAATATTTATCACTAATGCAAAAGCGCTCGTGTTTGTGCCTCATGCTCTACATATGCAAATTGGTCTAATTACACATGCAGATAAGTGCAAAGGAACATCTGCCTCGCCTCCATCGACAGTCAGCGATGATGAATGTGACGTATCGCACAACAGTGCAGACAGAAACTCCAGCCGCACACGTCAAACCTCTTTCCGCTGCGAGTGGCCTGAAGGTCTTGCGTGATGCGATAAAGCCAAGATAAATATTTGAATGTGGACCCATAATAAACAGCGTGAAGCACCATCCTCTCATGTTATGGTCAGAGTATATCTGAGCTGAAGTGAGTGTGTGAGTCTGATCAGTCATTTCACAATAGAAATAAAACCCCAAAACGGTTTAGATTTTAATAGTGTTTGCACTTCAATAGCATTTGATTACTCTTACCTCTTTTTATTCGTACATTAAACTAAATTCAAAACATAACATGATTCGTACTGAATGAACGAATCAATGTGACGGTGTAAAAGCACATGACATTTTAGAAAACGAATTTTACAAAATTCTGTATTTTACCTTTATTCCAAGTTTAATGTTTACGTTTTTATTTAAATGATTTTATTTAATTGTTATGATCTAAAACAGGTTTAATCATGTTTAATAGAAATCTATTAATTTCTTAACACTACAAAAAGCAGTACTCAAAGGAATGCATAATTTAATTAATCTTTAAAAAATTTTTATAGATCAACAATTACCCCAACTTTTCTACACCTAAGAAATGCGTCAGACAGATTTCCAAACTGTCTGTCTAAAACGCTTTTTACTTAATATATGAATGTATAAATACAAGTTAATATTAATTATTGCTGCATAAATAAACAGTATACACATTTGCAAGCTGCAGATGAATGATTCCTAATGCATTACCTATAAGCCAATAAACCATACAGAGTTTCTGAAAACTGTAGAAGAGAATGGGCACACAAGACATTCGTAGAGAGTCTTTTCTTAAACGAATACGAGATGTTCTCCAGCTGTCAGAGTGGTTTCTCAATAGTCACCTTAAACATATATACATATAACACAATCCCAGTGCTAATTATGATTGGCCGTGAAAGATGGCACTCATAGCGCTTTCTGTCACAGGACGTGTTAAAGTTATTTTGGCCTGGCCTCCAAGAGTCATCACTGCAGTTCTCTGTCAGCAAAGCCTCCCTTACCCATCATGTACTGGGCACTGGTTATTTTGCAAGGATTTACGCTGACCAGCAGCCTCCCGCCTGGAACAACACTACTGACGCTTGTGCCATTCTGGCCAATTTGTTCCGTTTCAGCTCTGCAACTGGTTTCAGTATACAAACACAACCTCAGGTCTCACTTGCATCTCCCACGAATCTTGCACATATCTTTCACGCATCTCCAAAACATCTCACTAACATCTACCACAAATCTCACACATATTTCTCCTGCACATCTCTAAAACATTTTGCTCTCATCTCCCATGTATCTCCCTCATATCTCTCACGCATCTTGCAAGCATCTCCCACGCATATCCTTCATATCTCCCACACAACTCAAACACGTCACTCGCATCTTGCAAGCATCTTCAATGCATCTACAAAACGTCTCCCACGCATCTCACTTGCATCACTCTCCCATCTCCCACGAATATACAACACATCTCTCTCGCATCTTCCACGAAGGGGTGGGCCATATAGAAAAAATATCATATCGCTATTTTTTCAGGGGAAATCAAGATTATGTTTAGTTCTGTCCCTTTAAGAGCTGCACACATCGTGTTTCTCTTCATTGTTTTCTTTCACTTTAGACACCAGCAGCTTTGTATGTGACAGTATTACCACAATCACATATCTTAAATATCTTACTTAGTTCAGTAATTATGTGCTATTTGACAGGCTTGTAGTGCCCGTGCTTCAGGTGTACGGGCTGGAAAACACATCCGGACAGCACACAGATGTGGGATTGACAGCCAGGGTGAGAAGAATTATAAACAGATGTACATAAAAGGTTAGAAACACGGGTGAATATTATATTGCTAATTTAAATAAGTTCATAAGAATATAAAAGCACTATGGATTAAATAGAAATCAACAGACTGTGTCAAAATGAAGACCTGATTTTAATAATTCTTGTGTTTTCATGCATGCTGTTGTCTCCTCACCGAACAGTCTTGGCAAAGCATGACAGTACTCACTACACGGAAGAATTTCATTCCGGTTCTCACAAATCAAGGATGCTTTCAACATATCAGACTTGACACTCGGAAAATGCATTCTTGCTCACATCCTCCTCTTTCAAGGAGCTGTTTTCCTCTGGTCTGACCACATAAATGCTGGCAGCTCTGTGATTACAGAGAGAAGCCACAGGCCAGAGCTGACAGATCACACTGAAAGAGGAGAGTAAAGAAATGCGCTCCAGATCTGACGTCACTGGCCTGGCGACTAAACGCAGCACAGTCCAGGGATGGTCATTTTGACTGTCTGAGGCAGCCGTGGCCTAATGGATTGCGAGTTGGACTTGTAACCTAATGGTCGCGGGAATAATCAATCAAAGCCTACTGATTAAGCCGTGACTATATTAGAGGTTTACACATTAGAAAAGCAATACAGTAGTACACAATACAAAAGACATATATGAAAAATACAGCAATTATAAAGCAAGGTTTCGGATTAAGCTGTGAAAAATGGTGATTGGTCAAAAAAACTTTCCAACAACTGGTAGATTAATGAGTTATAAAAATAATTGTTTGTTAAAGTCCGAAAGTACACATTTTCACTTAATTCGATTAATTTTAGGAGATTCCATGTTGAAAGCTACATTAGTTTTTAACAACAATGTATTAAAGGTAGAGCAGGTGATTATAGGGCGACGAGCAATAGCAAGAGACCACCCTCCCTAAAAATCAGTCAGTGTGCAATACTACAGTAATAACGCCTTCCATCCTCGTACATATGGTCTGATGAAGTGACGTGTCTGTACAATAAATATGTTTAATAGAAATATTAAAAAGTAAAAAGAAAAATATTAATTTTTTGCTGTTTTTATTCTTCTGGTTTCCTTATTAAATTTAATTTTGGTAAAAGTATCTAATTAAACTGAAACAATGGCACAAACAATTTAACAAAGCAATATTAGAAGTGAAAGTGAAATTATATTTTTCCCTGATTTTTGTGTTTTCTGTTTGATTTTTTAGGATTCATGATTTAATAACAGTGGTATTCAAATAAAAGCATAAAATATTTTTAGAATATAAAAATAAAATAATATATAGGTTAGCACAAAGAGCTGTGTGAATATCATTTTATTCCGTCAGCGCTATGCAGATCACTGAAAAAAAAAAAAATAAAATCAAAGTGCTGTTCCAGTGTAGTCACCTGTTGTTAATACTCGTTCCCACAGTACAGTCTGTTGGAGTTCATGAAACAGCAGCCAAACCACACACAAGTGACGCTACAGCAGTCAGACTCAGCAGGCCTGGTGAAATGAGGCTGGTTAACGTCAGTCCCACTCGGCTGCTGGATTAACAGGCATGTAATGTGAGGATAACGGGCAGATGAGCGATAAATAATCAATGAGGAGCACTTCTGCGAGTGTGCCATCGCAAACACACCGTCTGCAGCCAAGCAATCAGCATATCAATGGCACAGCGGCCTCCGCATGGATCGTGCTAGATAAACCCCCGATAACAGAGAAATTAACAAATGCTTGACATTTGCTCGACATCCATTATTCTGACACTTCTTTAGGATTTCAAAAGCCTGAGTGCATCCTTAATCAAAATTCATATTCCCCAAGCGAGCCACTGGCACCATATTGCAGCCCGCCTCAGCGTTGATGAAAACGACACATTAGGGCCCGTTTCAGACGCATTAAGGGCCCTGGCGTGTGCAGATTCAAACACGCCCAAACGAGGAGCATCTGCCCGAGTCCCGCTCCCAACATCTCCCGTATTCCTCCTCATTCCGGCTCTGGAGACATATGCAAACTGGGTGGAACGGCATTTTAAAGAGGGCCGATCATTACACCCAAATGCATTCATGGGGTTGTACGGGGCCCGGCCGCGGCCCCTCTCAGGGGAGGAGTGACAGCACCCCATATCATCCGGACGGCACTCTGAAGAGTGCTTCATTTCCAATTCTAATGGAGAGGAGTCAGAGGAAAGGCCGGGCCGATGTCAGCCTCGCCAGCCGCCCGTCACGGCCCGAGCTGCGCGGGATTTGCATGCGTCTCCATTGTGAAGCTCTGAGACTGACAGCACCGTGTCCAATTCACAGTCCCTTCAGAACAGCCAGAGCTCGGCCGCGAGAGGCCTGGCTGACAGATGACTCCAACATCTGTGTTACGGGAGCGTCCGGCAGACGCCTGACAGGAGGATACGCTGCTTAGACGCATACGCTTCAGACGCATATGAGCATTTATTCATATGCACAGATGTCATTTAATCACAATTAACTGCATTTTAAAATTTGTAACCAGAAATATATAGACATGTTGAAGGGAAACTATGTATATACTATTTTTGTTTATCGTTTATTAATGAGAACATTATTATTCTTAATGATTTATTAGCACTAAACTTTTGACATGCTTCTAGTTTCTGGGGTTACCTAGCTCGTGGTCAAAGATGCTTTCTTTTTTGTATTTTTGACTGCACTAAAGTATTAAAGGGGCCATACGACAATGCTAAATAACATTTATTTTGAGTATTTGGTGTAATGCAATGCATCAATTTTTACAAAGCTCATCGTTCTGAAAAGCTTGGTGTGCTCTGATTGGCCAGCTGTCCAGTGTGTTGTGATTGGCTGAATGCCTCAAGCATGTGACAGAAATGTTACGCCCCTTACCATATTTGGAAACACACAGTGTTTCCAAGACAACAATACTACAGCAACATTTCATTGTGTAAACATTTGCAAATCTTATCACACAGCGAGGTAGTATAATGAGGTGTTTCAGAAAGGCATGGACGAGTCTTAACTTTTATAAAGAATATCTCTTACAGTGTCCTAACTACACATGACACAACAAGACTCCAGCCACAAGCAATTTGGGTGTTCACACTAGATGCGATGCGACAGAATCAATCAATATCAGCCAATCAGAAGAGTGTGTGGGCGGGCTCTCTCGAGAAGCGCACTGCTCTCGCAATGAAATGAATATGTTTATAATCTAATTTATTAATATAAAACCATTTTAAGATTATTCAACCTACATATTAAGTGAGTGATAACATTTCGGGTAATGGAATACACACTTGTTGGTTCACAGTTTTTAACTTCTTTTCCTTGATTTATGTTCAAGATCTGAGCTAAACTGTCTGTTATTGCTTTCAGTATGGCTATAAGGTCACGTGATATGATCTTTAAACTCATATCGTTCATGTTAAACTTTGAATAAAGCACATAATCACCTGAGATTATGTACGTTATATAATTGTATGGTGTTGTTCCAGCTGCAATGTCCCTGAAATAGAAACTAATTCTAAATTCAAATTTAGAAAAATTAACATTTCTAAATTAGAAATTTTGCGTGTCGCCGTCACAGCTAGTTAGGACACGGTGTAAGGGTTTGACTCTTTAGTCTTTACAACTTTACAGATCTTATATATGCACGGAAAGCTTGTAACACTCAACAGAGAAAAGAAAACTTGAAATCACATCATATGACCCCTTCGCAATACCATAATAATTCAGGAAATACGCTAATCTCAGTTTTTCTGAAAAACAACAACACTACAGCTGTTATTCTGCTTCGAAATGAGTGTTTTGGTCTGTGTGACTCCGCCCACTGACAGTTTACCCAATAGTATGTTGAGACCCTGGGTTGCCAGTTGCTGGAAAGCTCAGTATATTGCCATCATGTAGGCAGCAAACGAACAGGAGAGAGACGTGTTGATGTATCCACAGAAACAGGGATAAATCCACTCATCAACTTTCAACCATGTAACCGTGCGTTCACACCGTTACGGCGCGTCTTGGACACAGAGAGTGTCAAGGAGAGTTGAAATCAGGTCAATTTTATGGTGATGAGCTATGATGCGGTTCGGCTGCAACCAATCGGAACGTAGAAGTCCACCGCTTCAGCAGATTCCAGATAACGCTGTCCTGTAATCTTTGGTTCTGACCCTATTAGCTCGTATAATAAAATGTGACTTTAATTTGAACGTGCACAATACTATTTATAGGCAACATTTTCCCGCTAAAACGCTTGTTTTTCAACGGGAATTTAAAACCAAGACTAGTAAATGTCTCCTATAATATTGAAATTAGACTAGCAATTAACCATAAACATTAAAATTACACACCACACGAAAACATGTAACTACAAAACAGTTCTTTCCATCGATCAGTTTCTTACTTTTACCTTGTGGTCAGTCTGCACAAGATTACCAAAGTTTGTTTGATGTGTGGCCCCTTTAAATACAAGACAAGCATTCAATCCACGTAAGAGCGTCCAAAAATAATCTCTGTAGAGCGTCGTTGGCAGGGCGGCCAGGGCGAACTTTGACGCGCTCGCCGGCAGCGGTGTGAACGCACAGTAAGGCTTGTCCCTCTCCAATGTCGGTTGCACTTGTTTCTGTTGCATGTTCTCGATCTGGCAGCTCACACAAGAGTAGAGTCTGATGAGGTAGTACAGTATTTTGAATTAGGACTGTTTTCAGTGTGCTGTTACGCCACATTTCTATTGCTTTTGACAAATGTATCATTATCATAAAATATGAATTAATATGAATTACAATACTAGTATTAGAATAATTTTAATTTAAAAAGATGACAGGCTGACAACTGAATCAAATGTAAACGGAAAATAAATGAATGCTCTGTTTCCTCCTTATTTTGCAAAGCAATTTCTTTGACTTCTGATTCATTTGCCTCTACAAACAAAAACAAAAAGTGATGTAAACGGTAAAACCACACGCACTACAAACCAGTATGCTGATATTTATGATAATAATAACAGTCTGTTTTTGGAGCATTAAAAATGGGGAGGACAGTCTGATAGAAAGTGTGTTTCAGAGTGAAGTGTGTCACTGTGTTCATTTCCATGTGTGCCGTTCATTTCTCTGCATCTGCTGTGAGTTAATGTGCATTTGGGAATGAAACATGGACCAGCGGCACTTTATTTTCACAATTACAAATTGTACTACTTGCAGTAAAGTCTTGTGATATTATACATGGCATGACACATCACCATCACCGTCCTCAATTTACACCAAAAAAACCCCACATCTGAATGTGTTGTTAAAATGTTAACCTCTCTCAGAGGGAACTTCAAGTAAATATTTTAGCTGATGAACAAAGGGGGAATCGCTGCAGTAGATCATCAGAGCATCAGGGAGATCATTGGAGGAGGTCTCTATTGACTGGCAGTTGCACTAGTAAGAAACAGCCTTGCACTGCCTTAGCAACCACCCAAAACACCTTAGCAACACGGCTGAGAGAACTCAAAAACCTGTGGAAACCAGCACTGCAGGCCAACAACTCTTTCTCATTTTCTTGACAAAATGAATCAAGTAAATTCAAAACAATATCACTGGAATGCGTTTTGTTTGAGTATAATTGAGGTTTTTATTAGTTTCCCTTTTTTTATTATTTATTCTATTCTATTTAATTTAGTATTTGACTTGAAATCATTTTTTTTTTTTTCTATTATTTAAACAAAATACATATTTTTAATTTCATTTTAATTTTACTTAAGGTTTTGGTCATTTTGATGTGTATTTTTAATGTTTTGTTAGTTTTGGGATTATATATATTATTAATTTCACTAAGAGTACAGTGAATGTTTATGTTATGTTATGTTGTAGTTAACTCTAATATCCCTGACTGGAATCACTTTTTAAAACACTGACAGCCAATCAGAATCCATTCTGTCTTAAGCTCATATAAGCTCCAGTGCAGATGCAACATACAGCGTGATTATGATAAACAAAACGCTATCATCCACTTTTGTGGATGCTGCTTATTTAGTAATAAAACACAGGCTTTACCAGAAAAGCAGTATACTCGACAACATTTTGCACACGTCACTGTATGAATATGGCACCTATAGATGTGTGTGTGTGAGAAAGGACAGGCTGAGGTTAAACATGGGTGTGTGTGTGTGTGCAGCGGTGCGGCGTTCAGGAGATGACAGAGCATGCAGGCGAGATGAGCTCAGGGCTGCTCTGACAGAACGGATGAGGAACGACAGAAGACGGCAGTATTTACGGAGGCCGGCTCTGCCTCTAGAGCGGGGGGTGTATTGGCAGGCCTGAGCGCACGCTAAGAGATGATGGATGGCCCAGTCGATGTGTTGTGTCTTAAGAGCCCAGATTCCTGCCAGACCAATCAGCAAGCCTCCAGAGCATCGTTCAGCTGATTGGACGAGCACAATCATTGTCTGAAAACTAGCAAAAAACTCACATTGCCATATTTAGTTTTCTGCAACATACAGTACAATGAAAGAAAAAGAGAAAAAATAAAAATGACTTGAATGGCTCTATTTGGGGAAAAATGTAATGTTTGGAATGATTTTGCAGGTAGGGTTGCAAAGGAGTGGAAAATTATCATTTCAGAATTTTATGCGGAATCAAAATAGAGCAAAGGAACGACACGATGAAGCAAATAAAATAAACATATTATTCAGTTAAGTCTAACAGAATTCATGTACAGGAATCGAATAATCAAATGTAAAATAACAGTCTTCACTGTTTAAATGAAATCGTATAAATGTGTAAAAGCTAAAAAAAATGTTTTATTTTTTGTTGTTTGATTAATATTCATAACACAGACTCAGGAACATTAAACTGCTGTGAATATAGGGTTACACATCTGTTTTCCTTCACCTAAGCCATAAACAACTGTGTTAAAGATACTTATAGAGACATTTTGACATAATTTGGCCTGTTTGTGTCATTTTAGGCACAAGCAGAGGCCCCAGTAAACAGGGCCCCAGGACATTTTTAGCTAAATTCTATTTTTGTTTTGTTTTTCTGTTTTAATTTTTCTGGATCTATATTTTTCTCAACACATTTTTAATGGTTAAATTGAATTGTATTAAATCAAAAAGCAAGTCTGACTAATTAAAATCAGAAAACTTCCCATCACATCAACTTATTACAAATTGAATAAAAATAAATAAATGACACGCTAAGAGACCTATTTTATAATTTCTCATTAAACGTTTTAAATTCTGTTTATACATGAAAAAACGTAATTTAGTCATGTTTATTTTTACAACAGCCTTAAAATTTAACAGGATATCAAATCAAATGAACACAAAACAATCTAATTTATCTTTAAATTATACGAACATAATTTTTTGGTAAACGTTAAAATTTTAACATACGATTAATTATTATAAAAAAATTAAGTTTTAATTTTATTAGTAGTAATAATGGTAGCATAATTTAGATCCGTATAAATAAGCACTGTCCTAATAATCCAGCCCAGCTGCAGTTTGATTGAGATTAACATGAACTACAACTGCAAAAATTGAGTTATCGTGGTTTTTTTTTTTCCAACTAATATATATCTATATATATATAAATTTATATATATATCTATATATATTTATAGATATATAGATATATATAGTTAAGAACAATATTATTTTTATGTATTAAACACATGTGTATGTATGTGTAATATATAAATATATAAGCTAATATAAATATCTAAATATTTAAAAAAATATATACTGCATGTGTCACATAAACATAAATATTCACATTATACACACACCTGTTATAACAAACTTTTACTTTGGATGTGATTATTCGCAATTAATTAGAAAACCGGTGAAACCGGCCGGTCCATGTCCAGCAATCCAGTCCCCAACAAGGCTCTCGGCTTTGGTTTGGGTCGTACTTCTGGCCGTCAGAAGAATAAACGCAAGCTATGAAGCTGCCTGCAAGACAAAACACGGCGCGAGCGCGAGCGAACGAGGCCATATATCAGGATATTCCAGGAGGACAATGGCATATAAAGCAGCACATCTGGGGCACGAGACTAATACACACTACATCCTCCAAACTGCTGACGCCAATAAGAGCGGTGCGCTGAGGGTAGACGTGTATTCCTGCGGGACACGGAGCCGTACTCTAGCTGTGATTACAGAACGATGAAAACAGGAAGCTCCTGCTTCATATGACTTTCTAAGTGACCTCTGAAGAGCGGCGGCGTCTCGGGGGTCTGGCGGGATTACATGTGTTACATTCAATAAAGACACGCTCTCATTGTCACAGACACACACACACACGCGCAAACAATCAACATATTCACCATATGAAAGCGCTATCCGATGAAATAAGATTAGATTAATAAAACACAGACTTGAGCTCAAATGTGTCAGGTTCTGCGTCTCTGGATATTTGGTCTAATAAAACATCACAGTAAGAAGCAGGGCTGCAGGATTAATTGAAATAAAACTGAAATCATTATATGGCTTTGTCCAAAGACTCTGATTTTATTAAATGTTTCACTGTGAAGAACAGCAATAAATATGAGTATTGTAATGTATTCAGAAAATGTACTTCAAATATTAATATTAAATAATATTGTTACTAAAATTATTATTATGTATTATATTATTATTATTTAATGCTGTCAAACAATTAACTGTGATTAACCACATCCAAAAATATGTTTTTAAAAAGACACACACACACATTTATATAAATGATTTATATAATGTTCCTATATATACACAGACGTGTGTTTGTAGTGATACATAAATCATTAAAAAAACATAGTATACACACACATGTAAACGAAAACATCTTTTTTTTTAGATGTGATTGTGATTAATTGTTTGACAGCACCATTTTATTATTATTATTATTACAGCCATATTGATCTGATCACAGAATTCTGGTCAGCTTTTGCAGTTCATCAATAATAATAATAATAATAATAATAATAAGAGTTGGTGTTGAAAGCACACTAATAACTATATTAAATAAGCCTGCATTAAACTCAAGCAGCACACTGATGATTGATCTCTGTAAACGAGCTCTGAGCTCGTATGTTGATCAACAGGTGAGCATGTAAACAGAAGAGCTGCTCTGATGTGATGCGGTGTGAGGGAGCTCACTGTGGGAACTGAGTCTGCAGCGTCTTCATGCACTGCCTTGTGGGTCGCAGCTGATCCACGAACCGCCCGATCGCCCGGTACTCCGCTCTGCAGATCTGCAGAGTCACCGCCTTATCTGGACCACACAAAACACAAATTGAGATTTATACATCATCTGAAAGCTGAATAAATAAGCTTTCCATTGAAGTTCAGCTCAGATAGGACAGTGTTTCTCTGAGACACAAGTATTTGGAAATCTGAATCTGTGCAAAAAATTCAAAGATGGAGAAAATCCCCTTTAAAGTTGTCCAAATGAAGTTCTTAGCAATGCATATTAACTAATGATAAATCAAGTTGATATATTTACATTAGAACATTTACACAATATATTCATGGAACATGACCTATACTTAATATCCTATTGATTTTTGTCAAAAGAAACATGCATAATGTGTTGTCGTCTATTTCTACAAATATAGCTGTGCTCTAGAGACACATAGACAGACGGATTCATTTATTTACTGAGATCGACCTCAGAATTGTGTTCTAAATCAATAAGTAAATAAAGAAATTGAAAATCAAACGCATAACCTCTGTAATCAGTGTAACCCTAAAGTCTTTTCAAGCACGGTGATTTTTATCGGTCCCTTACGATATTTGCCATGGTAAACGACACTTCGCTCGGTTTCTGCTGTACACTGATACAGTTCTCCGATAAGTTACTTGATGACAGTGCTGCAAAACAGCAGGATTTACTGTAGTAATTAGCAGTGCTGGTTACCATGGCGACATGGCAGTCTATTCAGAGAGTGTGAAAGACCAACACGTGCTACTAATAAAACATCGAGTGTGTGATTGATTAATAACTCTCGGTAAGATGTTAAATACATAAACATACACGCGAAGAGACATATAATGTAAACATAAACATGAAGAGAGCTGTTCACTCTCACACACACACACACACACACTGCAGCTGTACTGTACCTGCGACAGTCGACACAGAATCCATAATAAACACCCCAAAAAATTATCAAGAACTATTTAAAATCCAAACAACGCTGTTAACACTTCAGCCTCCGCCGCTCACGCCACGCAACAGCGTCACTTCCTGATCAACTCCCGCGAACTCGTTCAAAGGTCACATAAAAGTAAAGGCGCTCCTGATTGGCCGGGACGATTATTGTCATTGAGTCAAGCTCAAGCTGATTGGAGGACCGTAACGCGACTCTTGCTGCTGGTAAGAGGAGAAATAATTCATGAGCGATTCATTACGCATTCAACATTTCATGAAGAAGTCATACGTAACGGTAATTCACTTAAATTCAGCTTCAAATTACAAGTGCAGGATTTAGTTTCTTGCTCATCTGTATAGAAATAGTCATTCTGTTTTCAGTGTTGCGTCTAAATGCACATATGAGCTAAACATTATGCCACAGCAATACTTCTGGACAAGATTTTAACTTTTTAAAGAAAAAAAAATGCTTCGTGATATTTCATATCAAATTCTATAAACTGCAAACAGACATGTACAGTGTTTGCTAATCAAATTGCATTTGAAGTGTAATTTAGTTAGAAATACTGACATATTTTCTTCCTCAGTTTAACAGTAAGTGTGGTTTTGTCTTTATTTTTAGTGCTACTTTATCATAACTTGCTTTAATGGTCAATGCATTTCACTCCACTGTTAAACCTCTTACTGTGTTAATGCATTTCCTCTCGTTTCCTTTGCTCTTTCCAGTCTTTCAGAATTGTCTTTAGACTCACAGAGCATGCATGAGTCGACTGCATGCATTCTGACTGCATGCTGATTCACTATTATACGCAATATTCACAATACAAGGCTGTAATTTCCCTGACACAGGCACCGTGTGCAAATGGCCAAATAAACGTCACCTGAGCTGGTAAATTGTGTTTCAGCGAATGAAAGCTAGTTCTGATAACAGCCTGGCCTAAACGTGTTGGGTGAGTAATCCGGTCTGTGAGGAGGCTCGGCGCGTGAGATACGAGAGCGTGACCTTTGATTCCTGAATCAGTGAGCGCTCCTGGAGAAAGGGGCCGCTTCCGCCGGGTCCAGGACAAAAGCAGATAGACATCTGGGGTCCTGAGGCGGCGTGGGGCTGATTGCTGTGAAAGCGGAGGTCAGGCCGCGTGGAATGGGTTTAGCCTCGCAGGTATCTGAGCATCAGGGGGAGAGAAAGCCCCTGTGCTCTGGAATCACAGGATCAGTGTACTGCAGTGCTCGCAGAGATAAAATCAGAGAATGTAATGGCTATAAAAGCGGATCAGAGGGGAGTGTGGCGCTTGGAGGAGCTGCTGCGTGTGTGTGTGGTATGAAACTGTAATGCTATGAAACGATACAGACATTTCTTAGCATGATTTTAGTGACTTTCCATAGACTTCTATTATATTTATACTGACCAAATAATATTTTTTCTCCATTAACACTAAACCTACCCCTCACAGAAGACCTGTTTGCATTCTTACACTTTCAGATGGACATCATAAATTCCAAAAAAAACACTCACTCACTCACTCACTCACTCACTCACTCACACACACACTCACTCACTCACACACACACACACACACACACATTCACTCTCACGCACACATTCACTCACTCACACACACACACTTATTCACTCTCTCTCTCACACACACTTATTCACACACACATACACGCACTCATTCACTCACACTCATTCACTCACTCACTCTCTCTCACACACACACTTATTCACTCCCTCGCTCACTCACACACACACTTATTCACTCTCTCACTCTTTCTCTCTCACACACACACACACACACACACACTCATACAATTCAATTTTTCAATTCAATTTGCTTTATTGTCATGACATACTTGGGTACATATTGCC
>JAUCMU010000033.1:16620227-16631098 GCA_032275025.1 Enteromius treurensis
TGGTGTTTTATCAGACGCGTGCGAAGCCTGTGCTAAACTTTCTGTGACAGTGTAATAACCGCGTGTTTGTTTGGAGCGAATGTTTGCCATTTCACTCATCCCTGTCTCTCTCTCAGTGTCTGTCTCGCTCTCTCTGGCAAAATTAATTACTGTATGTTCTGCTTTATGAGCATGTCAGAGGGAGATGATAAATGACCTGTAATATCAAAAGATTTCGCTGCTGGTTGAAGACAGTAGATCCACACACACACAAAGCAACCGCAGACATTAATCAATGGCCTCATATTTGTTATTAACTTACTAGAGGAACGATCGCAGCCGCAATGTCATTACCAGCGGTACAGGCCCATAATGGAGGTGAACTTTCTGAAGGCCTCCATATCAGATGAGCAATCTGATGTGATTACAGCGCGCCGTGTAAATCTCTGCCCTCATTACGCTTTCAGAAGAAAGTGAAACATCACGGTGCGTTACGCTGAAATTCATCTTAACGGGATTTAACTCAGCACCTCGCGGACCCAAATACGGCTGTTTAATGGACCCAAATATGACTGTTTTATGATCTTTGATGGCTCCATCAAAACACGCTCGCATTTTCACTCGTCAAGAAGCAGAAATGGTGGTGTGGTGTCTCCTGAAAGCAGCTTTGAGGAAGCAGATTGGGAAATGAACCCGCTGATGCGGTCTGCAAACAAGCCAGCTTTATAAAGAGGTCAGAGAATAAGAGACTGGGCCTCACCTGCAGTCAGCAGAAACGCAGAGAAACCTCAGGCTAGAGACTCATCTTTGATTTTCGCATCACATCTGATGATGATAATGAACCAGAAAAGAGATATCGGCAAAATGAAACGGTTAAAGGGGAAGGAGTTTACTGCAGGCCATGTTACATTTGCTCCGTGCCTGGGATATTTTCCTCTTCATTGATTTTTAGTGATGATTGCCTTCCTTATTCATGGAGAGAAATAATGGGCTTTAGGCGTTAATTCATGACTGCGATTGCACTGGTCAGTGTTGACAGATAATATAATAGGAAATATTATTTTGCCAGAGCACCGTTAATAAAGCAGCAACTAACACTTCTGTTGTGTGAAGGGCGATGTGTTTGCATAATGCATTATGTTTATAGATACATTGTGAGCGTGCGTATATATGATTAACCTCATATCTCATATTTCTGTTGTAAACGATTAGTCTTTAACAAAAAATGAGTTAAACGAGTGTGTTATGTTAAAAAGACACGAGCTGTGATCTATGTAGACCCAGATGCACTGAATAAAGGTTCTAGATCACATGTCATGTCCACAGTTCACAGGATTCAGGACTGATTCGTGGAGTTTTTATCTTCTTAAAGAGACTGGGAACAATTAGTATGTTGTTAAACAACAGTCTCCAGTCCGTCCCTCACAGTCTCGTTTGTGTTCCTGTCACCAATTAAATATGGAGCTACCCCGACTAATGGTGCGTTCCAGTCATGATGGTATTTATGAGGTGAACGTCACCACAGCATTATGACAAGCAGGACACTCTGGGTTTCCTGACTGTCTGACTTTGAAGATGTTTATAGTGAGAAGTGCATGCTGGTGCATTTACACTAATGGAAATCATTTTGGCTTTGCATGGAACTACTCTATTTAGAACATGACTCACTGTACAGCACCTTGTCACCAGCCAGGACTGACATGTGTGTGTGTGGCTTCAGTGATCACAGGTGCATCAGAGAGGTGAGGATGAGGAGGCCGTCCCTGTATCATCGGCAAAGCCGATGTGTCCCGCGGCCTCACACAAACCCCTGACGCAAAGAGGAAATAATCAGGGCGAGGCGTTCAGAGGAATGCAAATATTATTTTCCGAGCGGCTGCAAAAACAACAACAACAACACACCCCCGTGATGCGACACGCGCGCCGCACACCCACAGGCCCCAACCAACCCTACCCGAGCGCATTTGCATAAAACATTAAGCACAACAAAATGATTACACCTGACAAGTACAGCCGCGGGAAGAACATCGCCAGTGGCAGCCGGCTTCTTGCGGATCGCGCAATCGTTTCCTAGGCAAGCGCGCGCTGCGTAACCGGCTTTCCGAGCGCCGCCGCGCCGCTGCCAGCGATTAACGCGGGCCTTTTGTTGTAGCGCGGAAGCCCTCCGCCCCGCGCTCAAATCCCATAACTCGGCCTAAAATCAGGTTACCCTGCACCTCGCTGATAGGGCATTGTGACTGATATGCTCAAATCGATCTGAGGTTGGAGGCTCTTGTTCGCGCGCGCGTCCGCTGTAAAATCGCGCCTCTGCTGTTTTTCATTCTTCTCTTAAATGTGGGTCTTGTAATGCAATTAAACGGCGCATGTAAGCCGCCCCCGCGTCCCTGCGCTATTGTCTCACGCACAAAACGAATTCATCTGCAGTCATTTTTGACGCCGCCGTTTAACCCGGGGTGCGCTGAAATAATTCGGGCAAATATTGAGCAGAGAATCGGCTCGCCTGGCTTGTCAGCGTCGATGCACGCCACGGTTCGTCTTCAAAAAGATGAGCATCAAAACATTAATATCCTACTTTTTCATTTGAGTGAGGGATGAAAATCCGCAATGTCGAGCTCTCGGATGAAGGATGCTCCCAGATAAAACCGAGAGAGATTATTGAACACTTTCATATTTCTCCCCAGACAGCTGGGAGAATGTTAATATTTGGCGGAATATTTGCGAGCGCAAACTTCGGGAGCGCGAGCTGATAAGGGCTGACAGCGGCGTGACAGATGGTGTCAGAAACCCCGGTGACGCTGTCATGCTGACAAACTTTTCAAAGGCGCAATGTGCGCGCGTGCTGTTATTGAAGTGCGCTCGCGACGCTGTCCCTGCAGTTCAGGAGGCGCGCGCCGCCGCTAAATGACGCGTTCGGAACAGGCAAACTTTAAACGCGTCGCTTCGACGCTCCGTATGTCAAGCTGAGAGCCGAGAGGAAGCGTTGCGGATAAACCGACAGCCTTACGGTGATCTCAATATTACCTTTGATATGATAATTTCTCATCATTCTACTGTTAACTCTGCAATAAAAGGGACGAATCAAGAGTGAATATAGAAACGTGACCCCGCGTGGATGCTTTGGGAAAGAAGCGTTCAGTCCTCAGCTCGCTGACAGAATAGAGTGCATCTACACCAGCAGTTCATTGCATTAAAAAACTCTGTCGAAATGATTTGTGAACAAAAATCTGCCGACATAGGCCTCTGTGTAAGGAGAACCTTTTAGCGCACTCACTGCAATGCAACAGCGTGCTCTTCTTTCAGTATCAGTTAATTCAACAGCAAACCATGACAAATGTAGCTTATATTACAGTTTATTTCAGTTTCTTTGATGCATTTCTCAAATCATCTTTAATATTTACAAAGAACTATGTGCATTTCTCAAAACAATTCATACAAGCAGCAGCAAACAATGGATTTCCTGCTAAATCTTTCTCAGAAGTAAGTATATGTCAACAGGGGCATCCTAGTTGGGTGAAAAGTGGGACTAAATTACCAGGGGCCCAAGTAGAGGGAGGGCCCATGAGGAGTGAAATTATATTTCCCTTTAAATATAATTTTAAGATCATGATAAATGTTGTTAACTAATGTAAATGCTAATATTTTGGGTAGATGCATCAGTTGATTGATGTATTAAATGGTGTCGTAGGTACAGTAGTGGTGAACCTCGCGCTTACGGGGGCCCGTGGCCACTGCTTAAGCATAGGGCCCAGAGTTTGGTGCTGCGCCCCCTGTATGTCAATGAACATATCAGTGCCATCAGAATGAAAGGTCATTGTTCTCAAACTATGTAAACTAATCCTTCATTAGTGGAAGTCTAGATTCACTTGCATTATTCATGGCAAACTTACAAAAAGTCCACAACAGTAATGTGTAGAAATATGCTTGACGGTTTATGACAACTAGATCAACCGTTTACATTTACAGTAATGACTTACATAATCAACTACTCACTAGATGTTTTGAGGAGTAAGACTACAGCACAGAGAACTATATAAAAGATTAACATGATATTAGCAGCTGATGAAGTTGCATGAATATACCAAACCAATTGTTCAAAAGTCTGAGAAGTGTACCAAAGCCACTGAAAAATACTGTAAAAATGAAATAAAAAAAGAGTGACGGTGTAGTTTGGTTGAAAATGAAAATTGGGTTGACGTCAGTATTTGACATCAATTGAACATTGACATTAGACGTGGAATTTATGTTGAGTTTTGGTCACCTGAAATCACAACCAAAATATAACCAAATATGAACATCTTCTGATGTTGTGTGCCTGCTGGGATAGCAAGTATAGGTCAACTTATTCAACTAAACCTACCCTAACTAGTCTGAGAGTTAGTTGTGAATTAATCAGAATTAGTTGACAAGTAGTTAGTTACTTCTAGTTAGTGGAATGTCTAAAGTGGACGATCAGAATAAAGTGTAACCTAACTAAAACTTTTGTGAAAGACACTTATTTTGTGTTTCATACTAACACAATTAAAAACGTGCTGACGTGTCTGAACAAAAGTAAATCTGTTGTGAGATTAATAAGAGTTGAAAATGTATTTGCTTGAGAAAATGGCACAAAAAGCCCAAACAAACCAACAGTTCCGTCCTCACTGTCAGAAAGTGTGCGGTCCTCTCATGAAGTGCCTTTACACCAGGAGCTCACTGCATCTGAAAAGCGTGTAGAGGTGATTTGTGAATGAACTCAAGAGCAGATGCTTCAGGGTTCACACTGGTACGCTGATACATGTGTGTTCTCAGAGACTCACTACAACAACTGGATCCTGCTCCGAACGTTGCTCAGAAACCTAACTTCATCAGGTCCTGCAGAATGACCGGCTGCTGACGGTTTCTCACACACAGCAGTGGCCAAGAGAGCACTGACCTGCACGATGACAATGTACTGGCAAGAAGACAAATCTGACACAGGTACAGTTTTTAACTGGTTTATTTTGACTGAGCTTTTTGTTTTGCAAAGCATGAATACAAGTTTTGTCAGCTGCTCACACAGTCTTTTTTTTCAGAACTCTACACACAAATCCAAGAATCACACACTAAATGCAAACTGCAAACTCACGTCTTTTGCAAAATGCAGCACCGCATTCAAAATATCACAAACGCCTTTGCCGTAATATAAACTCCTGTTAGACGTGTGTGTGTTACAGAGAGAATTGTGTGATGTTGTGTTTTGCAAAAACTGTCGGAGAATTCGTGTCAGGTTTCTCCGATTTCTGCTGTTTGAGAGTCAGCTTTCAGAAAGTGTGTGACAAGAGAAGATTCTGTGTGTGAGCAGCTGAAAAAAGCGATAATATTTAGTAGGCGTTTCTCCAAGGCAGTACTAAAGAAGTTTTTTTTTTCTTTTTGCATGACTAATCACATCATACAATTAGTTTTTCACCCCAACAGGCTTACAGAATCCTGAAGGTTTTTTTCTGTGTGTATGAGCGTCTGTAATCACCTAATCCAAACACACACTGCAGGAATCTCTTTACTCCGCTCTACACTTTCATTCAATCCTTATCTGGTTTCAATCAGCGCTCGCGCTCTGTGATTCTCTTTGTGTGGAAGTGAGCGAGCTTGTCTTGTCCGTAGCGATGCCTCGGTCAACAGTAAAAATAAGCGCGGCTGTTTCTCATCAGGCTCTGTGACATCACCAGACGGATGGCTGCTGTGGGAACGGCCCACGAAAAACGGCCCACATGCGAACGGACATTAAAAGGAAACCCGATCTGGGCCCTGGAATCCGTAAGGTGCCGCTTTTTTTCCTTTTCCCTCGTTGGCTTTTCCCAAAGGTCAGGGAAAGGTGAGCGGCGACACCCCGGGTGAACCGTCTCTGGAATCTGAGATTAAAAAACGCTCGCAGATAACCAGCAGATCTGGAATTTACAATAACAAACCGGCCATATATCTACCTGTCTCCGGCCTTCCTCCCAGAGAGGCCAGCGGGTCACAGAAATGGCTGCGTTCCATCAACGTCTCTCTTTTTTTTTCCTCCCGAGGAGCCTGAGAGGGTCAAAAATAGAGTCCTGAATGCTGTTCAGCTCTGCCTGTGATAAACAGAGTCGTTAAAATGAACTTTCGGTGTCCTTCCAAATGTTTCCTCTCTCGTCAAACACAAAAGCAGCCTGAACTGCTCTTTAACACGTAATGAAAGTTCGAACCAGAATCAATGACGTCATCCTCGTGCTGTTCTGAATGAGTTTCATGCTTCTGAAGAATGTTGGTAACCAAACCAATACTGTGTAAGTCAATAGCTACAAACAGCTTTGTGTGAGAAATAGACTGGAATTCATGCAAAATCCATTGAAAATGCTCACTATTCACTGTGCGTACTTAAAATATCATTCATAAGAAATTTTGATTTCATTTTTCATTTCAGCCACTTTTGTTTGCTTTAGGTTGAAATATTAAAATAGCTCAAACTAAATAAATGAAAACTAAAAGTAAGAAAGGAAAGGATAAAAACAGAACAAAATTTGCTAAAACTTTCAAACAAATGTCTATATATATAGTTCTGTCAAACAAATCACATCCAAAATAAAGCATTTTGTTTACATAATGCATGTGTGTGCATATTATGTATATGTAAATACACACGCATACAGTATATGTTCTGAAAATATTTACATTCACATAATGCATATATAAAAAAAAATGTAATATATAAACATCACATATTTTTCCTAAATGCATACATGCATGTGTGTGTATTTATAAATACATAATAAATGTATGGAAAATACAAATTATTTTGGGAGCAATTCATCACGAATAACCTTTTATTCACTAGTGAATAAAAGCTTATTAACCATAACTATAAGAGTCAGTGTCAGTGATGCTAAATGAACACTGGTGTGAAGTTATAACTGTTACGACAGAATATTTACTGATTGATTTTGGGTTGACCTCTCTCTTTAAGGGTATTTTGGTCTCTGTCCCTGCTCCTAATGTGAGGAGTTATTTCCGCCTGTCCGGATCCCTTGATTATATTTAGCCCTGAAATCCACTAGAATAGAACAGCAGTAGAAATATGCAGAGCGTGATGGCACCAGCTTCAGAGGAGTGTCTCGTACACAAACACACAAACTATTTGATCCTGGAGACAGTGCTTTGTAAAGGATGACTGCTAAACATACAGCAGTCTGAGCTATAGCACTGCATTTATTGAGCCGCCTTGCCAGAAAATAAGGAATAAATTCTGAATCCTCTAATCCAGCCCTATTCGAATCATTCTCTTTCCTCTCAAAAATTGAATAGCAATAAAAATTGACTTCCTGTTTTACCTCGGCCATAAATCCAGCGTGTATCGGCAGACCGCGAACAGAAAACAGACGGCCAGGCATTTAATTATTGAGAACATTGATTGACAAAGTGATTCATTTTCTAAACGGTGCTATTGAGTAACCACATTTCTGTTATTTGTGTTCTTTCGTATTTGAGGTCTGGAAACCGTTTGCAATTCTTATACCTTCATAAGAAAGTTTGTTAATTAGTGCTGGCAAATGATGTTTACATCATATAAAAATGTGTACTGTGCATATTTATCATGTATATACGCATATAAATAAACACACATGCATGTACATATTTAAGCAAAATATGTTACTTTTGTACAACATTACATGTAAATGTTTTCAAAATAGGCTGTGTGTGTGTCTTTATATCCATGAAAAATATACACAATACACACACATGTATTATGCAAAGAAACACTTTTATTTTGTACTGTGTTTTGAGTGCAGCGCTATTGTTAATAAAGATCATTGTAAAATAGTTCTACTTCAAAATTTCCTACATGCTTGTTATCGGTCCTACACACAGTTTTGTTTTCGGTGTGTATGCCCAAACAAGCAGAGACCACAGTTTAGCTGAGAAATAAAACTCCCAGCAGGAGCTGATCTCTGAGAGGAGAACTGCTTCAGAAGAGATCTCCAGAGAAAATGCGTCTCATCTGCGGCCCAGACCCGAGAGGACGAGCGCTCTTCCTCTCTTCAACTGTGCCCCACAATCATCAATAACCAGAGGCTTTGCTGGCGTTCCCATGTGCAGCGGCGGGATGCTCTTACTGCTCTGGAATGCTGCGGAGAAATCCTGCTGTCAGTCAACTCACACACATACTCTCCGAGTACATACAGGGGTTAAACTGAGGGAAAACACTGGCCAGCTTTGGTTTGTTCCAGTGCAGAGTACACATCTGCAGCACTTGCCTGACTCACATAGCAGAGGCCTACATATATCCAATGACTTTATTCTCTGGCTTAGATTTATTCAGAGAATATTGTCAGCATGCAGAAACACAAGAATAACAAATGTCTTTGATATAACACAAAAAAACTTCTCACTTAGTAGTCAGACCATATGCAAGATGCACTGCACATTTTACAGGAACTCATACTGATTTTTGCTATTTGTCATACATCGAAAAAATACAGGGAAAAAAACAAAAGCAAAACGAATATTTGCTAAATATATTTTGTAGTGCTGTAAAACAATTAAATGGGAATAAATATGTTTCTCTGCTATATATATATATATATATTTATGTATATAATATATATGTATATATATAATGTATATATATATAAATATACACCGTAAATATTTTCAAAATACATACTGTATGTCTATTTATTCACCCTCATATTTAATGTTAACAAAAAGTTTAATTTTAAATATGATTATTTATGATAAATCATTTTCCAGCAATACTCTTTTGCAATTATATATATATACTGTATATATATAAATATATATATATATATATAATAAATATGAATACATTTTAAAAATATACTTGTAAATGATAGACTTGCATCAAATTCCATAAACAACACACACACATATTTCAAATGAGCCATTTTAATCTAGATTAATCTAGATTGAAAAAAATAATCTATGCCCATATAATATATATTATATGGGCATGGATTATTTTTTTTAAATCTAGATTAATCTAGATTAAAATGGCTCATTTGAGATCTGCCAAAGGTATTCAGAATTTGTGTGCTATATTATATTTGAGATATCTGTGTGTCAGAAGTAGTGGTGTGAATCTTGGTTTCACAATTCAATTCAATAAGATTATTATTAGCAACACAATATTAACGCAGATAACGGCCCACCACTCATATATATATTCTAGCTTATTTTTAACAGGAGCCTCATTATTGTTTGTATCTTGAAAGTGCTTGGGTCTCATTCACTTCCAGGTATTTTACTTGTACAAAACCAGTCCGTTATACTGTATAATTTTGTTATACTATTATAATTTTTGTATTATGATGATATTATGTGATATAATGTATTATCAATATCACAGACACACTGGGTTGTAGTGCAAATAGTTTTATCAACACATTGTTATTCTTCCAGTTGTTGTCCTACAGCAGCTGAGGAAGTCTTGTACATTGTTGCAAAGTAAGGTGGATACAGCAACCTTTAACCATTCTGAATAACAATTTAACAGAGTAATAATTCACACGTATGGAGTCATAAAGCATGATGCTCCCCTGGTAGAGGCCATGCATGTCCAGCATCATTGAGAGTGAATATGGAGTGTGTATTGAGCACCAAAGCAATCTAAACGTATCATGAAGGACATCATGATGGGTTTGACAGCACTGAAGCTGAACGCCTCTGGAGTGTCACACGAATGAGTTTGAATATATTGTTGAACCAATGAACAACAGCTCAACGTGTTGTCTGTTCATCACCTACAGCCTTATGTCTTTATGGTTTAATGGATTACTGTTATGGTGTTCCTGTAAAAAAAGTCTGTAAAAAGATTGTGGGATACTTTAAAACAATGTTCCTCAACATCAGATCGCACAGGCTTTGCAGATCTCGTCACCTCATCTACAGACCCAAAGAAGCAGGAGGAATCTGTGTGTGTAAGGGACAAGGCTCAAGCTTGTGGTCTTCAGGTCCTCAACACTCATCACATGATTCTGTCATTGACATTACTAAATGGGCTCAGGAATACTTCCAGAAGCCACTGTCGGTGAACACAATCCTCCGAGACATCTGCAGATGACAACTAAACTCTATCATGATAAAAGACGATCCAGAAGATTTCGTTGTGTCCTGTGGACCAAGACTCGTTTAAAATGGACTGTTTCAAAGTGGACAACTGTTCTGGGGTCAGATGAGTCTGAATATGTATTTCAGCCGGACAATACTAACCACACACTGCAGCGATCACAACAGCAGGACTTCTAGAAGAAGACCCCAGAGCTGAAGTGATATGCTGCAGTCCAGATCTTTCACTTATAGAGAACGTTTGGAACCTTTTTTGCAACAAACTTAAAACATATTTTTATATAGATACATATATAGAGTCAACAACTTTAAATGAATAGTTTTATATAGGGATGTAACGGTATCAAAACTTCACGGTACGGTAATACCTCGGTATGAATGACATGGTATGGTATATATTGAATCATTGACATGAAAAACAAAACTAATGAAGAGACTCAAAAAAGTGCCAGAAGTGTTTATTAAACAGTTTACATGAACACTGAACATATCAATGACATACAAATAAGCCATCTATCTGTAAACTTTGGAACAGGAACTTCAATTTTTCAATTTGAATAACAAAAAATTATTAAACCTTTCACAAAAACAATTTAACCTGTTGATAGATGACGTCATACGTCAATATGCATATTAATTTCATCAGTGCGTCATATGATCTATCTTCTCTGTGGTAATAATGTTATTCGATGCACCCTAATTCTCTGTTTTTATATTTTATATGAGAATTATGCTGTGATTTTGGCTCTACTGGTTGTTTTTGTTCATGGTTTATGGTGATATAACAAAGACTTCTTTAAAATCTCTACAGGAAAAAATGAATGTGA
>JAUCMU010000033.1:16632279-16647550 GCA_032275025.1 Enteromius treurensis
ACTTAACATTTTAATCATTAATTAGTAGTGTGTTTTTGCTCAACTAATGCTTAATTGTGAACAAATTAACAATTAATGAATGCTTAACTAATGCATTATTTTGGACATATAGGGATTTTAACATGCACTAGTTTCTGTAACTTCAGCATTCCTAAGTATTTATATATTTGTTCAAATGAATAAATGGACACGCATGCTATATGTGATTCATCCTGATGGCTAGTTGGCATGTAGTTGCAAAGTTAAAGTCTAGTTGAAAATAAAGTATTATTATGGCATAAACTAATTTATACATTGCCTCCAAACTGTGTTTCTTGTGAACACTTCAGGCAGAACTCAACGAACAAAGAAACCAGTGTAGGCAACAGCTCCATTGGTACTCAAATGTGCTCTCACTCAGGTTGTTTTCTCCTTCTGATTTGCCCCTTGAACCTTCTCAAGGCTGTGTTACACACCAATAGAGAACTCCCCCTTTCACCCCATTATCAACATCCCTGGCTTTACGTGTCTCCGGGAGCCTCGAGTGCTAATGACTCCTGCGGCACGTTATTGATGGATGTGTATTTCTAAACAAGACAGATGAGCGCCAGCGGAGCTTCATAGCTGGACGGCTTCATTCAACAGCCGGTCCAGCGGGCATGAAGGAGCGACAGCCGCAGCCTCGGGCGCAGGTGAGCTCAACTTCTCAAATCACTCCGACGCATTACACAGCATGCGAGGAGCTGCACGGACCTGCGCACGGTGCATTCCCACATGTCTGGCTTGGATCCAGACCCCCTTCCAAAATATTTGCCCTCAACTTTGCCTGGTTTATTTACTCTGGAGGAATATTTTCCCTGAGCAACTCACAGGCTTAGCGTTTGGCAAATACACTGAGCGCATGAAATATCGGCACGAGGCTCGGGCCAACCGAGATGCATGTATAGGCGATGAACTCATGTAAGACCGCAGAGAGCTTGGGCATTTTTGGACCAGATTTTCCGATCTCGTTGGAGAGAGATCCTGTGCTGAGCGGCAGGGGCTGTGGCGATGGAAGTGCTTTGGGAAGATAAATCCATCAAAGTGTGCATGAGGTCATCAATCCGACGTTTCCGCTCACTTTGATGAGTGGAGACGGGCTTAGCCAAACACGGCTCTCCTGGAGCACTGGGGGGCTGAGTGGACGAGGGGCCACGCTTGGGCCGGGGCCACAAGAGAGACGGGCATATTAGAGGAGCCCAGAGCACAGAGGGCTTTTGTCTGTCTCGGCACAGCTTGCTTGCTTGGGTTTCCTAGCTTTCATTTTATGAGCCGACTGAGGCCAGCGTTATGTGCCACTTAGAATGGAAAGTGAGCGTTTCACGTTATGACAAGAAAATTTGGGGCCTTTTTTATCTGTGCATTATACAGTATATTGCTCGCTGGTAAGAATATGTACAGAAACGTCATGGAAACATCTTAATCACACCAAGCATATTGCTTAAGGTTTGGTCTTGTGTCCTTTTACAGGTTGCATCCAGCGCATTCAAGGCATTTGGACATTTCAAACTGATCATTAACTTTTTCACCAACTTTTCTTATATGTTTTCTGATACATTTTTATCAGAAGACTTACTTAATCTCAATCATTGTTCATTTGGTTTAAGAATGCTTATTCTAGAAAACAAGTCAAAAATACTGAAGATGACTGTCTGCTTGATATAACTCTAAACCTACCCTAACAGTTTACTGAGAATTAGATGACATGTAGTTGCAAAGTTGCTTATAGTTAGTAGAATGTCTAAAGTGGATGACTAAAATAAAATATGACCCTATTTTTTCACAAACATCACATTAGTTTCAGATGTGCATCTTTTTGAGGTTTTATACAGTATTTTGATCTTTGACATCTTGTTGAATGCTGAGTTGGAACTGTGTTTTGTCTGCACAGAAACCCAGACCTTTAAAATTATTTCACGGCTGCTCTGCATGTACTGCTATTTCCTTCAGGAACTTCAAATGTAGTACTGTAAAGCTGTTGCCTCTCAGTATTGTCTTATGTCTGCTACCAAAGGCTTCCAGATAAACCCTGTATTTGTGTTGACGCGAGATCCTGCGCATCCGTGTCTCACAGCTGCATGCAGTCAAGTGAAAACATTTCCTTTAGAGCAGCAACCCAAAGGTCAGTCGCAGCACCTGTGTTCACGCCGAGGCTGGACATCACATGATCACACACACACATTCAGGCACCTCGGGTCATCCTTAACCAGTCAACACCTCCATCTGACCTCCCATTAACCCACACCACAGGAGATCCATTTCCACATAAGCCTGAAAGTTCAGCGCAAGGAAAGCAACAAATTGTGCAACGGCGTTTTAAAGATTATGTGTTGTGAGAAGGAAAAACTGAGGAATGATTTGAGAGGATGGTGAGGTTGATGATGCCACCAGACGGAGAAAGCGATACCATATGTTGGGTCACGTGTGTATCTGGTAAATATTATTATGAGGCAATGCTTCTCATCCTCGCGAAGGAACATAATGTGGAACAGAAGGCCAGTGGTTCAGTCATTGTCCACTGAATTAACCCCAATCAGCTTTGAGGAGCATCCTGACTTTGGGACGGGTGATGGTGGTGGAGGAGAGTAGGGCAAAATGAAAAGCAATGGAGAAAGAGAATTCTTGAGCTTTGTCAGTGATTAAGATTGATTGGCTCATCTCGGAAACATCTGGAGACAGAATCTTAAATTCTTAAAATCTTCTAAATTTGTAAAATATATGAGCTTGCTTTTCCTTGATATGCAAACCTTTACCAGAAACTGCAGTCTATGATCAGCTCTCTATTAAAAGATATGTTTCCATCACATTTTATGCACATTTTAAAGTATCGCATCAGAACCGAGTGTTGGAATATATTGGGTTATATGAAAATCCATTAACGGCAAAACCTGGCTAACCAGTGGACCGATATCATTTACAGCATCCGAAATGTTGTCCTGGTCATTCTGAAATGTCTGAGAAAAGTCTGTCTTCAAAGTATTTCTATTTCATTTGTGTTTTAATGTGTTTATTATATTATAATTTATTATATTTGAAAATTACTTTATTCAGTGGCTTCTTCTATTTGTCTTAGTTCCAGTTTATCAGGAAGTGACCATTTTGTTCTTTTTAACTCGTTCATTGACAAATGTTGTAAGTAATGTTTTCATTTTGATGGAAACCCAGCTAATTAAGCAAAGCCAGTCGCAGCAGTATCGCCCTGTAGTTGTTAGGGCCGGCATCTCAACACTGCTTTCTCCCGATGTCTTATCGAAATTACCATGTCAGGAAATATATGCCTTATGTTACTGGTTGACTTCATTCTCTCCACAGTAAATATTCAAGTGTCGAACCTTTCAGATGTGCATGGAGCATGTTATTAATCAGAAGCCCGAGGCTCCCGTGTCTCTCAAACAGCACGTCTGTTCTATCTCTGCGGTTTCGTCCCCCAAACGTCAGTGCCGATGACAGGTAGACAGTCCTGAGAAGTCAAAGTGCCGCTGTCAGTTTTCTGATGAATATGCCCCGTTTGGTTTTAGCAGCATGCATATTCATCAGGCTGCTAGGCCACCGGGCGATTTCACTCCTAATTGTGTCCTCCTCTCAAGCCCTCCGAAGACCCCCGTGGCATCATGGGACAGATGAGGGGATGTCAAAGTGGATGCCAGTGCTTGTCAGGACTGCTCTTGTGGCTCAAACAGCACAACTTTATTCTAGCGCCCTGAGGGAAATTCTGAGCCAGATCCCGTTAGCACCGCGCTTCCGTTGCGGTCTTCATTGAACCGCAGGCCTTTGTAGAGTTTCAGAGGCAGGCTCTGACTCGTAGCTGTGTCAGGTCGTCCCACATCAAGCAGAGTCAGCTTTCGCTTGATAACTTTCCTCGTTGTAGTCTTACCTCTATAGATGAGCCTCAGCAGCTCGTTCTAAGCACGTCTCTCCTCGTTATCCCCTTATCAACAATAACAGCACTTTATGGGGTGGCCATTCATCTTTTCCCGTTTGCCCTCATGCGAGAGGCCACGCTTGAGCACGCATCGGTGCTGACACCCCAGTATCCGCTCTTTACCCAGTGGGGTGTGAAAGACCAGGGCCGACCTCACTTCCTGTGGCAGAACACATACACTTCCTCTCAACCCCAGCGGAAAAACTTATGAGCAAAAGTATGGAATTCTGTTTCCTGCCGACTGTAACGACTCTCCCACAATCTTTTGCACCATTGCTGTTTTATTTTTAGAGAGCGGGTCATCTGATTCTTGGATGCTCCCCCATGCCGATACAATACATGAATGTGTCATTTCTCTACTGAGGCATCTCAGTGTCTCGTTTCATGTTCTCAGGTCAGGTAAATGGCAGAAATAAATCCAGAACCAAACCTGTGTTGTGCACTGAGTCACCTGATATCGAGAGCCTCCTTCTGTTGCACTGTCATCCATCCACCTCTCCAACTCAACATGAGATTAACCACAGTGCTCTGGCATGGGATTGTTTAACATAAGATAAGGTTAAGCAAGGCCTTCTTATTCCACATCTTCGTCTTTCTTTAGAAGCACTGCAGCCTCCCAGAGGGAAGTGTCTATTGCTCAGAACATCCTCTTCCATAGCTCAGGAGACATGCCGTGAAAGATAGACCTGTAAAATAAATGGCGTCTCAGATGATTTGATCAATCAGATTCTGTATTCACATTGGGGCTTCCACGACTGCTGGTTTTTACTATTGACTGTATGTAAAGGCCTTTTCACATTAGCATGTGATGCTCGGTGCCAGTTGTTTGTTTGTTTGTTTTAGAAGTTACAATCAAGTTGAACTCACAAGTGGAGAAATTTTTTTAATACATACTCTTTATTTGGCCATTATAACTTGCTACTCATCAAACATGAGACACAATTAAAGATGGTTGCAGCTTGGGAATTTTTTTCTTTATCTAGTAAAATGTGGTCAGTTGCCTAAAATGCTTAGACAAGTATTACAAGTTATCTTTAACTTTTATTTTTGTCATTTTTTACTAAGTTGCATAAGAATGTAGATTGGACTAATCGGAATCAGAAAAAAATAAGACTTACCCCTTGGTTGACTGCTACAGTAGTTGTCCAGACTAGTTCTTAAGACAACGTTAAAGTTAAAAGTATCTATTTGATCTATATTTCCATATTGTCTACTTGATTGAACAGATGCTATTTAAACTGAGCTCGACTGGATGTTGACATCACTGAATAACTGAAAATTTAGTGTTTACTATTGTGCTTTTGAATTATTGACACACTATATTCCTGTTTGATACTGTAAAGCTGCTTTGATACAATTTGTATTGTTAAAGGCGCTATATAAATAAAGGTGATTTAACTTGACTCCACATTTATCTAATTGTCTGTGAGAAACAGTTAAGATGTTACTGAGATCTTGTTTGTGATTTGTCTTTCCTGCAGGTTGAATGACACCCTTCCTAAATGCTTTTCCTCTGCCTTGAACATTTTGTGAAATGCATGTGACCTGCAGTCTGAGGTTAACTAATAATGCCGATATTTGAGAAACGTGCTTCCCGAAATGTATTGTATTGAAAAATGTGTTTCCTGGTTAACGAGAGATTCTCCCCCCATTCAGTGCTATCCACGGCTGTCAAAAATAAAAGTGTTTGCTACCAGCTTAAAGCGTCACATGACCCTCTGAGATCGAGGATCCACCTGCACTGACTGAAATGAGCAGAAAACGGGTTCGAGGGCACATCCTCTGCAGCTGGAGTCTTCGGCGTGGCTCGCGCTCAAGGACTTCTCCCAGGACCGTGTCACGAGAGGAAAGACTCCAACAACACTTTCTACGGTTCAGCTCGGCCGCTGCATTCTTCAAACATCTGAAGTAGTACAGTAGTCAACATTTGATGTGGATCAAAAAAGTTGCCAAGGATGCATTTTGGTTTCAGGTTTTGATCTGCTTCAAATCTTGACTTGTGTAGTTCGATTTTGGCCATAAGACAGATCTCGAGTGAGTAATCCTTGTTTTCGTATGTGCTGCCAAAACAAGCATTTGGTTGCCGCCAGATTTGCACCTTAGACCGGTGCTTTGATAATCATCCGTCAGAGCGGAGAAGAGTTGACAGACACCTTGCTCGGAATGTTGTGTGAAACTATTTCACAGCTCTGTGTCAAAGTTGAGCTACATCAACCAAATCCTTGCTAATCTTAGCCACCAGTCAGCTTTACCTGACAGACAGGAACTCTTCGACGAGCAGCGCGTTGACGTGTTTTCCTCCGCCTGCATGCTCAAGACGTTTATTTGTGTTGGTCTTTGTTCACATGGATGTGCACTGCTGAAAGGATTTTGATTGCCTGCGAAAATATTTAGAGCACAGCAATTATTTACGACATCGTTCATGGTGCGGAAACAATACGTATATTTGAGAACATTCTCAGGTAATCAGGCGTTACAAAACAAACGGGCACAGAGAGAGAAAGAAACGTTGGCTGCTGGATGAGATGATCTCAGAGGAAATCTGTCCTTATTTTGGGCCGCGTCGATGCGTCAGAGCAGGCGTCCTAATGTCCTAAACATGGACGTGTGTACCGTGAAAAGAGATGACCAGTCTGAACTCTGTGTTTGTCCACCAGCGCATTCAAAAGGCATTGTGGGAAAAACACTAGATACTCTTTGTCAGCACTTAAGGTCTAAATGGCTGCGCCTCAGGATATCCCTTTCCTGACAGGAAGTATTGTGTCCCTCTCTGCTGTTTTAATGGCACAGATAGCTGTCGGTGGGTGTTGTGAGGACAAATGAACTGCATATAGCCAATCGAGCATCTCCCAATCATTTCATAACTACATTTATACTTTTGGTGGTTGCCAGGGCATTGCTATGTGCATTGCTTAAGAGTTTGGATGTCACGAAGGTGAAATTGTTGTTCCTAGGTGGTTGTTCAGGCGTTGTTTGTGGTTTCTAGGGTGTTGTGGGTGATTTATATGGTGTTCTGAGTGGTTGCTTGTGTTTTTTTTTTGTGTTTTCTGGTTGTTTCTGGGCGCTTTGCTAGATTGTTGTGTGTTGTTACCATGGCATTCAGGGCCGGATTAACATGGCCAGGGGCCCCTAGGCTAAAGGTTGCTGTAGGCCCCCACTCATGAGATTTCGGGGGTTGTTAGGGCATTGGTAGGTGGTTGCTAGGGTGTTTGTTTGGGTGTTGTAGGTTAGTGTTTGGTTGTTCCTAGGGGATTGTTCTGCAGGCTGCCAAAGATTTCAGAGGTTGCCAAGGTCTGTGCTAGAGTGTTCTTGGGGTGTTTTTTTTTCCGCGCCATGTTTCTTCCCATAGCAAACACTATCAACACTAACATTTATTCAATAGAAACTGCAAAGCTGAATTTCCAGAGCTCCTTGCCTCGCAGGATTTCATCAGCTGGAGGTGAATGGGACGTCATTTTCTGAGCAGGACCCAAAGGAGACCCTCCTCTCTCCATCTGCCGTGCTCCAGATCAATAGCAGCTCCATTTGCCATATCCAGGCCCAAAGCCCTCACTGAGCAGATGCTAATGATGTGATGATAACTCAACAGTGAGATTTTAAGATAATCGATACACTGCTGTGCTTTATGACTTTAATCCACACAACAACACCTACTGTACCAGCTTCATGCTGCATCATTTTGCCCTTATCATTGTAGCATTTCCTCTTTATAACAGATTATGAATTACAGCTGTTCCACCGAGGTCTCTGGCTGTCCTTTATCATACGCTTTTCTATTTTTCAGCTGGTCATAATGCATGTCTTGCGGCTTGCCCTTGGATAATGCAGGACGCCATGACATCATTGCACTAATAGCTTCCCTGGAACGGAGTTGATTCACCATAGGGAGATTTTAGCCTGGGTTTCCACCGTTATGAGCTGTTGCAACAAACACCACTTAAGCCCAGACTCGTGCTTCCTAAACAAGTATTTAATGCGCTCATTAAAGATATATGAAGCTGGTAATCAATAAGACCTCTGGATTACAGCCTCATCTTCCATTCAAAGGTGCAAATGGCTACATGATGTTTAACATTACGTATTTGGTGCCAGGTTTGTAGACTGAACAGAGACAACCAAGTGAGCCTTCATCAATTACTCTAGACAAAACCTTAATAGTTTCATGAGATCCTTTGTGAGAACTAATAAGATTATTGGAGGGAAAAATGATCTCTGGATCTGTCTTCCAGTCACATTTATGCTTGATATTATGATGCTAATGGGAACTCACCCCATTTTTTGGTCTGTGGTTATATTCCTCAGTGAAATGCACAATTGGAATTACATGAACGCCTGTAAAAGTTTTAAAGTAATTCGCTTTTGTTCACCAAGCACAGCCCAGAAGCCCGCCCTCAGGCTTTTGTACCTGGTAAATGCTTTATGTTGTTATTAAATATCTTTTAGAAATCCATTTTCATCTGCGAAGATGAGCAGTGAATCACTGTTAAAGAGTGCATCAAGCTGTCGGGCCGGCTCCCTGTAAACACTCGGCTCACACTTCTGAATAATACAAGCCTTTTTATGTGCTTCACGCTGACTCCAGTATCAGTATCTGAAGAGCACTGTGGGAGGAGAAGTGCTGCTGCTCTGGACCGGAGAAGCTTGTGGTCACTTTCTGTCTTTAACACTGTCAAGGAAATATTCAAATGCTGGGTTACAGTGTAAATTTAAATTTAAATCATTGAGAAAGTTTCTTATACTTATTTTTGTTTTCATATTCGTTTTCGTTAACGTTTTAGTAAATTAGCTGTGTTTTTTTGTCCTTTTACTAGTTTAATTGTTATTATGTCTATAATATAGTTTTTTGTTTTTTGTATTATTACCGTTACTTCAGTTCAGTTTTTATTACATCTGCTACATGAAAATGAGAAATGTAGCTTTTTAATTAGGGCTACATATCACACAATATCATTATTTATCATTGTACTTATTTACTATTAATGGGGAAGAAGATGTTGTCCACCTATTTTTCAGATCCTGCAAATGAATGTAAACAAATTTTGTTCTCAACTTCCCAGAGTAAGTATAATTCAGGGCCCCATGGAATCAGTTTAACTTTGCTTTAAGTCTGTTGTCTTTTCCCCCCCTTAATTTTATTACTTTTCATAGATTCAGTGTTTTATGGTTTAATACAAATTTATCATCAATATTGGTGTCACGGGGAAATAAATGAATAAAACTTTAACAATGTTATCAATCCTTTAAAAAGTAGTCCAATGAAAAAATGACAAATAATTTACAACGAAACATTGCCCTTTTATTTTTTATCCAAAGAGAAGCTGCACAAACAGAACTGTATTAAAACTAGTGCTGTCATACGATTAATCATAATCAATTGTGTCCCAAAAAAGTTTTTGTTTTTTTATAATATATGTGTCTGTGCTGTGTTTATTTCTAATGTATAAATAAATACACACACATAAATGTTTTTATTTTTAATACATTTACATTGTATAGACATTTATATATTTGTATTCTTATATTTTATATTATATATCAATATGTCTAATCTAATATATAAACATAACATATTTATATATAGATGTATGTGTTATGTACGTAATAATATACACAGCACACACACATATATATTATGTAAACAAAACTTGCAGAAGAACACCATGAGTTGCACACTTGAAAACGAAGCCCCCTAGACAGTGACCATGTGCTGATTCAGAGCATGTCTCTCACATACAAAACTGTATGAGAAATGGAGTTATATGCTTGTGTATTCTACCTTTGTTATTGAGCACAAATCCAAATATTGCTTAATATTTCCATATTTGTGATTCAGCGTATCTGAATGCTAAACTATTGTCAAAGTCTCTTTAAAACAAGTCACGTCACTAGGGGGCCATCTTTGAAAGATGCAGCTCCTATCTCTTTGAATGGGGAAACATCTAATTCTCCAAAATCACATCGAACCGTGACATCTGTGTACCATTCCACCCCTAATATATATATATAAACTTTACAATTTACAATTTGGTTAAATACTCAAATATTTCTCTAGAGCATATCATTGTTATTAGCACAAGTTATATTGTGTTCTCAATATGATATTGTGAGTAACAAAAGTTATTTTGTGGTTTAAGTAGTAGTTCTAGTTTCGATGTGATGCTGAAGACCTGGATGAGCTGGCTCAGTGTTTGATCGGAGCTGCTGGGTTATCTGCCAGCTCAACACATGAGTGATTGTGCTCGGCTCGAGGTCAACCCGCTGCTCCAGAGCCCGGCTGATTACTGTACTGGGACCCGGACGCAGAGCGTTTTCATTAGGGAGAGGTCCAAGATCATACAGGAAAGTTCCGGACCATTAATACATTTGAAACGGCAAATGAGGGGTGGGGGAGAGCCACGGGTTATTTTGAAAGAGGAGATGCCTGAGGAACAGCCATGAGAGTCTCAGAGAATAAATACCCAAATCATCTTAACCCAGATTTTTCTTCTCCAGGATCTGCAGCCAATTTTCCTACAATTTACCGTAAATTGTTTGTGAAATCCTCGTCGATTCTACCAGTGGAAGCGCGCAGCTGGAGAGGAGAATATTACCAGTGTGCATGTGTCAGACTGAACCTGCATAAACAAACAAGCACACAAAACAACACCAAACACACACATGATGTGTTACAGATGTGCTTTTCTGTCTCTGTGTGTCTGATTGTGTTACCAACAAGCTTGGCCACTTGACACATACAAAAAAAAAAAATCCTCCGGTCAGTTTCACAACTTGTTAATATTTCATCTTGCATAGTTGTATAATGACTTTTATTGATTTCTCATTTCTTATTTATGGCGTCTGGTGCCACAGTAAAATGCTAATCAGATCCTCACTTCTCTGAGTTTTGGTATTTCTGTTACAGTAATGTGAATGTTCAAAGATGGACTCTAGATAGGAGTGTTGTGCGTATGTTTATACCATCTGTGTCTGTAGTCTCTTTATAACAGGTAAAAATGGTGAGTAAAACTCCAGTTGTCTTTTTTAATCTATACGAGTCTGTGTGAAGTGAAAGAAATCAGATCAATTCAGAACTTTTGAAGCATAATCTGGTCAGCAATTCATAAGGTTTGTGAGCGAGCGTGTGAGATTTGATCTGCTGTGAGAGAGATGCTCTCTTCTGTTTTTTGTTTACACTTTCATTATATCTCTACCGCATTATCTGATGCCCCGTCCCGTTTTCAATCTCAATGCTCCATTTTAATGTCACTGCTTGCACTGCATATGTGTGTGTGTGTGTGTGTGTGTGTGTCGGGCTCGGAGAGGTTGTATTACCACGAATGAAGCAAGAGAAAATGAAATTCACTCCACGCCGCTCACGTGGCTTTAATTTATCACATATGACTTGTACTAAAAAAGCATTTAATGTAATCTGATCACTAGATTCGATGCAGGATTTATGAACTATTATGATCCAAGCCTCAGAGACGAGTTTAGGACAATAAGAGACAAAGACGGTGACCAAAACTTCAGCAATGATGCTTTACAGGATTAGTAAATCAAGAAGCAAAGTATGTTGATCTGTGTCTCAAAACACTAAACGGATTAAAACCCCTTTTGTCCTGAAGTTTTAAACACAAAAAGATGAAAATGTATTTTATTTTAAGGATATTTTTGTATTTTTTTACTAGAAAACCAAACAGAATTTCATTAAGCACATGAAAAAGATATAATTGTAGTCCTGCGCAAGTGTCATTAATGAAATATTTTCTGAAATGAATTTTTTTTTCAACCTGATCTCAGCGCAATTAGTTCATATTTTACTACTGAAGGTCGCTAATTCGTATGAATTTGTACAAATGACCTAAACTTAACCCCGCCCCTAAACCTACCCGTTACGTGGTTTTAGACAAATCGTACAAAATCGTACGAGTGAGGTTGTATGAATTAGTGAATTAGCACAAATTTGGCACCTCGTACGAATTGGTCGTGAGACTGTGTTGTTTTTCCCCCCTCTATTTCTCAGATGTGTTTCTGCTCTCTCAGAGGGATGTGTGTTTTATTGATATCTCAGTTGTAAATATAATTTCCCTATGCGTCTCCTCAAAGAACAAATCAGTTTATGCGAGCTGAATATTGCTTGTTTTTCCTGATCCATTATCATCAGCGTGAGTCCTGCGGGGCGTTTGGTTAACACATTAAACAGTCTTACAGGCGTTTGAAGGCAAGTGGAATAAAGCCTCATATTTTAGTGCTGACGGCCACAAAAAAACCAATGACAGATTATTCCACGTCATTGCTTTACATGCCTTATGGCACCAGATGAAAAGGGCTTATTCACTTAATTCAGACAGAATTTCCATATTATTTTGATGTCTGTGCACTGATGCAGACAGCGGGGATGAATTTACACGGTGCATCGGACCATAGTCCACAATTACTCTTGTGTAGCTCTGACTGTTCCTCGGATTGTGTTTGTTGTATTCGTGGCTTTTCTCAACTCCATCTACACTGAGTCTGAGCCGGCGAAGGCTTTAGTATCGTTTAGAGTAAAGAAAGACGTGTTAAACATTGGATCAAGTAGGCGAACCGTCCCTCTTATGTAATCTGAGCGTGCTTCATTCCTCTCAGAAGTGTGTGCTCTTCTTCTCATTACTTTTCCTCTTTGTGTCCCTGGAGCAGACGGGAGTAGTTCATAAACTTCCATGCAGTTGAAACTTTAACTGGGTTGAAAGCTTGCGTTAAGGAGTTGCAGGGTCTGGCTTCATTCTGCAGTAACTCTGAGATGTCTGGGTAAAGACTGCCGTGTCTCTCTGCCTTCATCCACAAGCTATTAGTGCTTTCAGCTGGCAAGCGCTCATCACACTTGGAAAAGAACTTGTAAAGTTTCTCCAAATTGTGGCAACAGAGGTTGTTTTGTTGGCTCTGGAAGCCTCGCAGATGTTCTGGGTTGCAGACGGCATTTACCTCCTTCTTTGTCCCAAGCTTCTTTATGCTCTCTTCACAAACTGAAGGATAAAATGCGCATTGCTGCCTGTCATTTTTTGGCAGTTATCCATTAGGTAAAAGCTGTTTTAGCTCGCAGGCCGTGATAGCACTGGAAGGTCTGCCGGCGCTCGTGGGAAAGGCCTATTAATTACAATTAGCCTAAGAAGAACAAATCTGAAAGCTTCTGGTTTTAAATTTTACGATCACAAAGAAAGCCGAAGTGCATGAATTCATTTATTGTTGGGAGGGTGTTTATTGTTCATGAATGAAATCACACCGGCATCACACTTATAAAAAAAAAAAACGCATATTAAATGGTGTTTTTTTTTGAGAATCTAAAAGTGCACACAGTTTCCTGTAAGGGGTAGGTTCAGGTGTAAGGTCAGTGTAGGACAATACCACATACAGTCTGTACAGTAGAAACACCATTACACCTATGAAGAGACCCCAGAAAACGTGTGTGTGTCAGAAGAAGCTTAGCATCAGCAACATTGCTGCTTCAGACTCGCCTGGCGTGAATCTAACGACTCTGCTCTGGTCCGGGCTAATAATGCTCTATATGTGCTTCAGGCTTGCAGCGGTTCTGTGAGCCTGTGCTGTTGTCGGACACGACCAAAACAAAGGCTGTTTTGTTTGAGGGGAAAAGGTTCAAATGAACCTCGGCCCTAAATTATTGACAGCGAGACATTCCCTGGAGCCGTGAGTAAATGAGCGCTGTCACTGTACACATGCTGTCGCTGCATTAAAGCCATGCATGGGCTATAAAGAGCTCTTCTGAAGCAGGTCAGGACTCCTGTAGACTAGTTAGTGACAGTGTGTGGTGAGTTAACCTCAGTGAAACCACATCACCAGCAGATCATCACCGCAAATCATCTAGCTCTCTTTGGATGTTCTTGAGTCCTAGAGCACAAAACTCAGTGGAGCTCTCATATCATCATGTCTTCTTTAATCTTGTGTTCTTAAAGCAATAGTTCACCCAAAAATGAACATTAGCTGAAATTGTCCTCACCCTCAGGTCATCTGAGATGTAGATCAGATCTGGAGAAATGTGTCTCTGCATTAGTGTTTCAGTAATGGATGTGAATGGGTGATGTCAGAATGAGAGTCCTACACCAGTTAACATCTGGAGAAGACAAAATAATAAACTAATCCAGTATTAAGATGCTTTTAACTCAAATATGAGTCCATAATAACTCTTCCTCCAGTGAAAGTGTTCTGGTCTGAATCAGGAGAGAAATCTGCACAGATCAAGCAGAGTTTACAAACCATCTCTAAACAAATATATGGCTGGTTTTTAATGTGAGAGATGACAGGAGAGGAAGAGGCCATTGAGCTGTAAAGTGCTTGTTTATCTCAAGCAAATTTGGAACTTCATCCAGATTATGAACTTCATTACAGATTACTTTGAATGCAGTGTAACTCAAATGTGTCAAATGCATGTAAATGAGAGTCTAAACACTCAGAGATCTAGATGTGTTTTTGATCTGGGTCTGTTTGAGTAGAAGAGTACTGTACACCCTCAAACCGTGTGATCTGAATGGTTGTTTAGGTTCAATTCTTTTGTCACTTCAAGTTTTACTGCATACAGATGTAACGGTGAAGGCATCCCAGAATGCACCACACCCCGTCTGAAAGCATGGTCATGCAATTAGCTGCGATTCACTGAGGGATTTGCAACAACAACAACAAATGTGTATATGTGTGTGTGAATGCCAAAAAGCTGCGGTTAGTTTGGTGTGTAAATGAAATGCTAGATTTGATTTGATGTGAATGTGCGTTTAATTGTGATCTGTGTTGAGAAGGTCATGTTTTTGCCAAGCCGTGATGTCTGTGATGCTCTCCGGAGAAGAACGGATCATACTGGACTCTCTCTGAGGCAGGAGGCCGTGTTCAGCATTACATGAATAAGTTAGAGCATAATGAGTGTGTTGAGTGAGCACTAAAGAGTGTGTGCTGGAGGGGATGAGTGTGTTTGTGTGTATTGTGCTGTGATGTGAAGATCTTCTCATCCTCTGATGTTCCTCCTCACTCTGCACCGTACAGTTATCATCGATCCCAGGAAACACTGACAATTGTGCTACAGCATTTATGGATTCCTGGATTTGAAAGGTTACTGTTATACTCTGTGTTATGGGGTTGAAGATCAGAGCCAAAATGGCCTCAGCTCGTAATATCATCACACCGTACAACCTTACACAGTCCAAAAGAAATATGATGTCCACTCACTTAAATATGCTGCAGAAACACCAAAGCTTATGTGAAGATGTCTCAGTGTAACAGGACGGAACAAGGCTGCGTTCTCCGAAACCACCTTAACGCTACGTCGTTCTTAAGTTGTACCTTAAGACATACCTTATCTTTAGCGCC
>JAUCMU010000033.1:16679068-16704556 GCA_032275025.1 Enteromius treurensis
CCTCCCCTGAGTGCTAAACACCCAGGTTAAAAGAAGTAGACTTAAAGCTAATTACTAATTTTGTACTAAATATACTAAAATAATTCTATAGTTGCTTCTTCAAATAAACTGTGCCTTCAACATATTGTCTCTGTATTTAAAAAAAAAATATTTAGTCTCCACTTGTAGTACAGAGATGACATGCTAAAAGCGCATTTAGGTTCATATTCACAGTGTCCCAAACAAACACAGTTGAGTACACTTTATTGATATTGAGGATTACTAAAGGTTAATTTTTAGTATATTAAGTACGAAATTAAGTACGTATGTAACCTGGATAGACAACTTTTATGTTTATGATTTTAAGCAAAATCTATTAGCCACCTAGCAACATTTATAACACCCAAGCAACACATTGTCAACCACTCATAATGGCCAAGCAATTACCTTTCAACTGCTGGGCAACAACTCAGAACACTCTATCAACACCTTAGCAACTACTAAGAACACTGTAGTAACACCCAAGCAACCACTCTTAAACCCTAGCAACTGCTAGGCAACCACTCAGAACACTCTAACAACCATCTAGCAACCTCCTGGCAAGCGTTCAGAACACAGCAAACCAAGCAACACCCTGTCAACAGCACACAAAACTCTAGCAACACCCTGGTGATCATTCAGAACACCTTTCAAATGCCTAGCAACACCCTAGCAATCTCCCAAAACACCCCAGTAACACCCTGGCAACTACTCATAAAACTGGATCAGATATCTATCAACCTATCAACCAGATATCTATCAACTGCCTAGCAATTTTCTTGCAATCTTTCAGAAAAACATAACAACTGTTTACAGTAGCAACCACTCAGAACACCTTAGCAACCACCTGGCACCCTAACAACCACCTACTGTAGAACTGAGGCAGGGAATTTGACTGTGTGTAGCATTTAAGTGCATCTTAAATTTTTGCTGTTTAACAGACTCTCTCAGAAACATCTATGTCTCAGTTTGGCGTGAAGGAGGAGGATAATGGTGCAGAGTTTACACACCTCCAGCTAAAAACACAAACACACACATAGTAACTGTTTATTTAGCAACAACATCACATGTCTAATGCTGCATTATTAGATGTCACACTAATACTGTCCATTCATAGTCTAACACACACACACACACACACTCTCTGCTACCCTCCATCTGGAAGCCAGTCCATGAAAAGTGGCTTTTTCCTGATGGCTGGAAACATTTAGTCTGAGCGGAGTCTTCTTCTGCTCTCTGGCATATTACAGCTGTCTCACAGCGTTTAACACACGGCATATGGTACCTAAGTACTATTGTTTCACTAGTTAATACCCCTCTTTTTCATTATCAGAGAGCACTCGTTTAACGTCAATCCTACAGAAAAAAAAAGAGAAAAACACATTTTAAATTGAGGGCTAGAAGCCATAAAGAGACAAACGCAGGCTTCTTCTCTTCTGCTGGCAGCGATGACATTCACATTCACAGTCTGAGAGTTTGTGAAGCTACACCATCTGTGTGTTTTCCACTAATTAGTGCAAATGGATATAAATATTAAGGAAAGTGTTTCACATGACAAGCTGTTTCACATGTCTGTGTCAAGACTGTCTGTGTTTTTCTCCCTCTCGACATCTTTAGATGCTCAAAACAAAATAAGCGACGTTTTATGCAACACTCTTAATGAAATGATCAATTTAATATAGAAATCAAAATGGTGTTCCTAAAGATGTACCTATTTTTTGTATTGATATATTTCCAGTTCTGTGGGTACATACAGCTGAATCCAGTCTGAAGAGAAAAGCAAGTGCCAGATGACTACAGATAATAGGCACAAAGTAAAATCTGCTCTGAATTTCTCCTTTAGTCCAGCAAATTAGACAGCAGCATAAAAATAAGCCAAAAAAAGAAAGAAAAAAAGAGTGAATTCTGGCCAGAACGCAGTGGTCCAGTGAGGAGGTTAATGTTTCTGCTCATCTCAGTCGAGAGGGAAATGCATGTCAAACTGTAAATGAAAGCTGTCACGTCAGCTCGAGTTCAGAGAGAACGACAGACGGTGAGATAAACACAGCTGAGAGACAGACACCTCTGCTCATTATACAAATAAAACAATCACATTAAAACAGAATGCACATTGTATTACTCCACTGAAAGAAAGAAAGAAGCAACTCCATGTCACTTTAAAATGAATCCTTTCAGATATAGAGAATCAGCGAGACAGAAGATAATTAATCCTCTGATCTCATGACAGGAGATGAAGATTATTCTGCAGCTTAAAGCATATCTGTACCCACGATGAAGTCAAACAGCAGAACATCTGTCTGTAGTGTGTTTCAAGTCTTAAAAGTATATTTGGGTACACTTTATTTTAAGGTGTCCTTGTCACGGTGTAATTATACAGTTAAGTACTATTAATTAATATAAATAGTATTCATTAAATGCATGTACTCACTATACAGTTAGGGCCCAGTTTAAGGTTACTTGCATGTAATTATTAATGATATATTGTTATTACAATAGTAAGTACATGTAAAAACCTTAAAATAAGGTTACTGTATCTTTTATAAAGCTGTACTTATAAAAATGTATGTTAATGCTTTATTTTAAGGTGTCATAATACAGAGGTACTTAGTAGTAGCTGTTGTACTTACATGAAATAAAATACTTATCATGTAAGTAAGTTATGAAACAGCCTGTAATTAGAGTCTGTAATTATGTAGATATATGTCACATATGTTACAGACCGAGTCTGTTACACAGATACACTTAAGTACAATCTTGATACGCTTTATTTTAAGTAGCTTATGCCTGTGTAATATTCTGTGATTTCAATGTAATAAGAAAGGTATTACATGTATTTAAGCTGTGTATTAATGGGTTAAATTAAACTAAGGTGCAGCTGGATAAAGTGTACAGTATAGATTCTCATGAAGTACACTTAAGTTTATTTTAAGTAGCTTATGTCTATGTACTTAGATTTATAATTACGTTGTATAAAGTCTGCCACACATATGTCACACTCTTTCGGTTAAATAAGTATCTGTGTAACAGATTCAGTCTGTAACAAATGTGTAACAGTAGCTGTCTGTTACATCTACATCATTACAAACTGATGCATAATTTAGTTACATGAGAAGAACAATTTGTTTTATGTAAGTACAGCGGATAATACTTAGTACTTACTGGGCAATTAATCTGTATTATGGACACCTTGAAATACAGTGTTACCACATGTACTTCAGTCGTACTTACAGTAAGGGGGGCAAAAACACTCGATAGACTTCTAAAAACATGTATATAAGCTATTATACATTTGCAAATAATGCACATTTAAGTGTCTGAAAACATTACATTTAGTACTTTGCATAATAACTATATTATTCCATAATAACAGTGCTTGTTAAAAGTATGCTAAGGTGTTCTTTAATGAGACTCATTTTAAAGCAGTTTGATGTCCTGACGAGTGAAACACTGTGACAAACATTGATCTTCTTGTTCGAGCCATTATCTGTCTCAGCCAATCACATGAGTTTAGGGCGGGCCTCTCTGCTCCTCTGACCAATTGCATTATTATTTTGGGTTTCTGTTCTGTGACTTCAGCTTCAAGCAGAGCGGTTCACAGAGGCCGGAGCAGAGGTCAGGCTTTTTTTTTTTTCAGGAGTGTCTGCTAATCGCCGGAGCTCCTCCTTCCATCAGCGGTCATTACCCATGGCTGTCAGGTGCCGCTTTAATATCATCTCACCTGACAGCTGGTGGACAGGTGCCGGCAGACAGCTCTCAAACAAGCAGCCGCTCACCAGAAAATCATCAGCAATCGATACCAAACACATCCTACTGCGACAAAGCAGCCAATTTATTAGCAAATGGCTGGTTAAGGGAGAAATCCTCTGAATACAAGGAGCCCCTAACCCCCCGGCTCACATCCAAACGAGATTCGGCTCTCATAGAAATGGCAATTATGGCAGCGTTTGCATCTGACACCTGTCCAGGAGTGATTTGTTCTTCATGCTCATTGCAGCATCTATCCCACAAATCCCTGCGGAGGACCAGAGTTCGAGTGATGTCATCGCTCGGGCTGCTTTGATCAGGAACGCTCTGGCTTTGATTTCCAGAAGAGACGCTGACAACAAAGAGCTGCTCTGGGTTACCAGACGCACTAAAAACAAGGGTTCCAACAGAACCAACATCGCTGAAGAAGAGCAAAGTATTCTTGAGGAAACCATCGGTGCACTTATGCATGGTTATTATAGACTTATAATATATATATAGACTTATTAGCATGGTTTGTAAAGATTATCATCATAAACAACTGTTTAAGAAATACCAATATTTTCTGCAACAATCCAAAAAGCCAGTGGAAAAATGTGACCAGAGTGACATCCTCTCTGCTGTGCTCTGGTATTATGGGTTTAGCTGCTTAAAGATGGCTGGTTTCAGCTTTTGTTGAGTTAGGAACAAAGGTATCTCTTACTTAATTCTAAACACAATGAAGAGTGTCCAGTAATCCTCATCAGTCTGCACTCTTTTGAGCTGTCTTTGTAGGGTTAGCGGTCGCTCTGAGCTCTGGACTCCAGCGTTTGTCTTTGGTTTGACATTACCTCCGTTGTCCCCAGGCTGTGATGACTGCAGAGGCCTGGAGGAGCATCACAAGGGTGACGAGGCACAGGAGAGAGGTCAGGACACCTTCACGCTCCGCAGACACCACTGGGACGTCTGGAGGACTACAACATCTGAGCTGAGCGGGAGTTACATTACACCTGCAGTGTCCTACGCAGCAATGTAAAAACACATATAACACACTTTTTTAATAAGATCACTCCATTCAAAATATCACAAGCGCATCTCAAAAGCAAACACCTTTGCCATAATATAAAATTTTTTCCAACTGCTCACACACTTTATCTTCACTCATCCCACAGTTTGTGAAAGCTGACCCTCAAACAGCAGAAGCACAAGCCAAATCTGCAAATCCAGACGGATTAATTTATTTCATAAAACACTGGTTGCACTTTATTTTATAGTGTGTGTACTTAAATGTTACTTACAGTGTAAGATAACTGTAGGGGTAGGTTCAGGATTAGTACCTGGTTATTACAATAAGTCCATGGTATGTACATGAGGAGCAGGACTGTAAAATAACGTGCTACCACACTTTTTGCAAAACACAACACAAACTTCTTTGTGTCTGCAAATGTTTGCTTTTGAGATGTGTTTGTGGTATTTTGAATGCAGGTTTTCATTTTGCAAGAGATGTGATGTGTTTGCCGGTGCTTGATTTATGCATGTCCTGACTCTGAGTCTGAATAAACCTTACTTGCACACAAACTCAAACGTTCCACGTGCCCTCCGTGACATGAGGCCTACAAACTGTTAGATTTCTGTGTGTTACATAGAGAATTGTGTGTTGTGTTTGCAAAGGTGAAGTGAGAATTAGTGTATGGTTTTGCAGATTTGGTGTGTGTTTCTGCTGTTTGAAAGTCAGCTTTTAAAAGATTTAGTGTGTGAGCAGCTGAATAAAACTATACAACACGTAAAATAATCTGTGATGATTACAGGGGCCGCCTGTGCACTGGGGTACGAGCACATGGGGCCGGTGTGACCCGGGCCCTGTGTTCAGTCAGCTGTAAAATGAACCACAGCCAGTCACCTGCTGGTAATGAGAAGTGGCGTCCCACTCAGTGTCACCTCGGGAAAATCGCTTCTATAAATACCTCCTATAAATAAAGAGCACATTAGTTAGGCTCGTGCAACACTTTCTCCAAAGGTCATCTGCTGCCCATCTTTAAGTCACCTGGTCATGAGGCAGAAGCCTGTCTGTTTATTTCTCCGATCCATCAGTGAATGTGGAGGTGCTCATGTACATGTCATCTGAGGCAGGCCGGATGCAGTGAAATCACCGCTGGGGGTGAAAAAGCTTCTATGTGCTGTTAATTACTTCCCTAAAGCGTTGGCATATACCCAACCTAGAGCCATACTTCATCATGTCAACACCCGTGCAACATGCCATAGCGGTTTAGGAACACAACAATGACTCACTAGTGACCATGACCATGCACGACACAGAGCAGAATCTCTGAAATACACCATCAGCTTTCTTAAAACAGCCAACTGAGACATTTGGCACTTTCAGAGCACATATTTCTGCTGCTGCACTCTGATTGGTCAGTGTAGTGTTCCAGTGGTGATCTACACTACTGTCAAAAAGCTTGGAATAATTGAGTTTCCGTTAAACATGGCTACATTTGTTTAATAATTGAAACAAACAAAAAAATAATAATATTTTTGTGATTTAAAATAGCTATTTTCTGTGAATTTAGGATAAACAGTCATTTATTTCTGTGATGTTCAGCTGTATTCTCAGCATCTTTAATCCAGTCTTCAGTGTCACATGATCTTCAGAAATCATAATAATATACTGATTTGCTGCACAATATTTTTGATTCACAGATGAACAGCAATTTCAAACAAACAGCATTTCTTAAATATATTACACATAGTAAAGTGACACATGGCCAGGTATGGTGACCCATACTTGGAATTTGTGCTCTGCATTTAACCCATCCAAGTGCACACACAGTGAACACACACCCGAAGCAGTGGGTGCCTGGGGAGCAGTTGGGGGAACAGAGCCTTGCCCAAGGGTCTCACCTCAGTCATGCTGGATATACATTCCCACCACCTACAATCCCTGCAGGACCTGAGACTCAAACCCGCAACCTTCAGGTTATACAGTAAGTCCAATTCCCTATTACACCACGACTGCCATTTATAATGTATTGTAACATTATAAATGTTTTTCCTGGCACTTTTGATCAATTTATTGCATACTTGATTAATTATTAATTAATTAAATTGTTTTATTTTACTATATATTTTTGAACGACAGCTTCCACAAAACATTGTTAAGAAACAGAAATATTTCTTGCACAACATTAAATGACATTTTATAATATATTGCCATAGACAGAAAATTATATTAAATTACATTAATAATATAATAATATTTCAAGATGTTTCCCTTTTAGACTACTGTAAATAAATGCAGTCTTTTAATGAGCGGAGGGGGAAACGATCTTATTTATTCCATACTAAAATTTTGACGTTTATTGTAGTAAAAGCTGGTCAGCAAGACTTCTGTCCTTAAAATATAGCAGTTTTATAACATGACTAAGGCTCTTGAGGTTGTTTTGTACTATTTACCATTCAGCACAGCCTCTTAGCATATAAGTGTAATACTACATATACAGTATTTTGATGAGGTTTTTGTTGAGTCAGGATTTATTTTGAAATGTCAGAGAATGCATATATCAGTCCGTTTAGTGCAGTGTAAGTATAAGCCTTGAGCATCATCACATAACTGGCCTCTGATTGAAATGTTGTCCAATCCCCCGGTGAATGTAGAACCGCTCACCTTTCGCCTGTAAAATACATTTACCTCAATCCTGACGCTCCGCTGCAGTGTTTTCCACATGCTTTGGCTCTCGAGGGCCTTGGTTAATACTCTGTAGCCGGTCGGGTCCTCAGGGGCCCCACTCCTGTTAACCCTCACCCCGACAACCTGATCCAATTAGCCTCATTCGACATGGATCCGCACGCTTAAATCGACACATCACAGAACGCTTATCAATTATTATTCACATTGATTATGCAGGCTGTTTCCGCTCAAGGGGAAGCTCGTATTGATTTGACAAAATTAGCCAGAACAAAAGGAGGGCGATTCAGCTAGACACCTACATCAGAGTGTGTAAATACAGCTAAAGGCTGGGAAATGCACATTAGCATAATGATCTAGCGCTGTGTTAAAGCAGACTGAGTGAGCGCTTATATAGGCTTGCAGAGGCCGACCTGTCAAAGTTTGATCGGCCTGCGCCGCCGGTCTGCATCCCTGACCCCAAGCACACGGTGTGTTTTGGATTCTGACCCACACCTGACCGGTTGACCCTCAGAATTTCTTCAGCGCTGTGCATCCTTGACCCTGCGGACCCTTTGGAAAATGAAATGCGATCACATCAAACGTCCAGGAAGACGGCTCCACAGGCTCTCATCAGAGTCTGGTAAAACTGTCTGTCTCCCACATTAAATATTTACACCTCACACAACAGTAAATAAGTCATGAAAATAGAGACAATTGGGAAGAGAAGTGCAGATATTCGTACTGCTCGGTGATTCACTCACAGCCTGATGATCTGATGGAGCTGCAATGACTGAAATACTCATATTTACTGTAGGATTAAATGTTGAGGTGACCGTGCCTGCATTCAGTATAACATACAAACATCCTGCTCATACGACACTCGTAGTAACCATTAAGAACAGTAACATAGCAACACACAGGCAACCACCTAACACACCCTAGCAACACTCTAGTAACCATTCAGAAAACACACCTAGCAATACCCTGGAAACCACTCAGTATACTCTAGAAACACCCTAGCAACAGCCTGACAACCACTCAAAAAACCCTAGCAACACCCAGGCAACCACTCGGTACACTCTAGCAACACCCTAATAACCATTCAGAACACTGACCATTACAAATCCCTAGAACCTGCATAGTGACAATTGAGTACACCCTGGAAACCGTTCAGAATGCCATTGCAACCTTATAGCAACCACCTAGCAACATCTTATGTCTGTAACAGAAGTAAGATCATTAATAACCCACTTACTGTTTTTATCATTTATTAAAACAGACAATTATGAGCCATTGTAAAATAAAAGCCATAAATCTTGTCACATTCAATGTAAATCGCAGTACTCATCGTCTCTTTATTACACAAAGCATTGCTATTTACGCATATGATGGGATGAAGTCATATGACAGTGAAGCTGATTGCATTTATCTCTAAAGCCAGTGTGCAGTATGCAGTACTGTATGTACTGGTGTTTTTGGTTAGAGCTGCTGGGTAATACAGCTTAAAGACACAAGCACCAGTGTCCCTATCTTTAGCCGACTCTAGAGCAGTCATTGATAATTAGGGTTCTTTCTTTGATTCTCACAGAGAAACAGCAAAGGGATCCTCCTCCCCGAGCTTTCCGTGGGCTTTCATTTTGTGGACATCATTTTTTTGGGTCAGCGAGTTAATGCTAAAAATATGTCCTGCCAAGATCTCTCCATTTATCTGGGTGGGTGTTGAGTGTGATGCTCAGCGGGACTCTCCTCGGCGGCGGAAGCAGCACTTACTGCTGAAGTTAGGCATTATCTGAACCTCAACGTCTCGCTGCACACTGCTGTGACTCTGGCTCTAATTAGACAGCCATGCTGCACTCTGCTGTTCATCTCAGAGTACTCGACTCATGCCTTTCTACTTGTGCTTCTCAATAGCAAAAGATTATTGGCAGGCTAGTACTAGCACTAGTGCTCAGAGTAACGTGGTCAAACCTCCAGCAGGGAGTATTAGAGATGAGTGTTTGAGCTCCAGATGCACCTTCAGTGATCAGACACACCGTTTTCACCAGAAACAGAGAAACACTGAATCCACAGACACACAAGAGTCAGGATTATTCAACACCGGCCAGGAGCAAAACACTCAGCAACAATAACAGCGTAATATCATATTCAACTAGCAACACCCTGACAACCACTTAGAACACTCTAGCATCCACATATCAACAATTCATAACACCCTAGCAACACCGTGGCAACCATTTAGAACACGCTGGCATCCACATACCAACAATTCATGAACATAGCTACAATTTAAAACACCCTAGCAACACCCTACCAACCACTTAGAACACTCTGGCATCCACATAGCAACAATACATAACACTATCATTCTACATTTATTTTTTTGTTTGTTTGTTTCAACCAAACACAAACCAGACATCAATGAAAAGTGGAACTTTCAGATGATGTATAAATGTCAGCTTTGACAAAATTCACACTTGACTAATTTTGTAAAATGAAAATGAAAGCATTAAATATAACAGGAAAATATAAGAAATTATTTTTTTTTTATTAAAAACTATTGATAAAAATTTTAATGGGCTCTAAAATAATCCTGATTTCAGGTAACATTTCTTTTTTTCTTCTTTTTTTTCAGAGCTAGTTAATTATAATAACCCTGGCTGTGATTTCTGCATAAGTGTTTAATTTATCCGTTTAAACCAATTAACCAATTTTCTTAGAGCTGATCATAATTAGAAAAAATTTGTATTGACTATACAGATTTCCATGCTTCTTAATTCCTTGTTAAAATGTTTTGTGAAGGTGATGCTGCTGGAGGAGGAGCATCTCCTCTCTGACCCCTCCTGCTGCTGCTACCTTCATCTTCTGGCCTATTAACAACTGTTTCTGGGGTTTTAATTACGCCCCTGTGCTCCTCGTGTCATCCCTCTCCCGGGGGATGGCGTGTAATTACCAGCCACTACCCTCTCCTGTCAGCGGCCTGACGATAATCACACCGTCTCCTCCAACATCTGTTCCCCGAGCGAGCGTCCGGAGGCTGTCAGACACACATCCACGACTGACCCCGTCACACTCACCTCAGCTTCAGGTCCGCTCCGCGCTGTCACCGTGCTGCTGTACTAAATCATCAGCTTTTACCACTGGATGAGGTGCAAACTCATCAGGAGTCTCTGGCATGCATCCTGAGGATTTCTTGGATGATGATCACTGTAGATCCCCATCTGTGTCTCTGGAGCACAGCAGCAGTCATCAGCAGCACAGGTGTATTTGTAACAATAAACAACAATACATTGTATGGGTCAAAATGATCTTTTTTTTAAATGCCAAAAATTATTAAGATATTAAGTAAAGATCATTTTCCAATATAAAAGAATGAAGCTGTTTAGTCTTGTGTGAGTCTTCTGAAGAGGCACAATTACTTTATTTGATAAACGCATTTAGTTTTTCATTTCTCAAGCATTTTAAATGAATTTTGTTCAATGTTTTTTTTATGTAATTACTCCATTCAGAAAACAACAGAAGGTTTATATAAATAGAACATGCAGACAACAATCATTAATTCTGTTAAACGGGAACGTTAGCAAAACATTCTGAGAACATGTTTTATTAGCTGAAACATCTGTCTGTCACAGTGCCAGAACCAGTACTTCTACAGCAGAAATGATTATTATCAATAATAATAATAATAATAATAATAATAAACATTGAGCAAACATTTTTTTGAAAGTCCAGGTTTCTTTTTTTGATTTAAAAAAAAAAAAAAAGAAGTTACTTACAGCACTCTACCAACATTAATTCTACACTATTATTATTTAATAATAAAATAAAAAATAAAAAACACATGACACTTGAGCTGGGCTTGCTTGTATTTAAATGATACAAAAGCCCCAAATGTTATATTTTTGGCAACTTTAATGGCACTTCTATACCAAAAGTGAAATGAATAAACCTCATTCTGAAGGAAGGAAGTGCCAAGATAGGTCAGTGAATGAACAATAAAACAATGTAACTTAAAAAGGAAAAAGTATTTAATTGTAATGTGTTACTTTACTAGTAACTCTGTAACTTGCGTTTCCACCAGCACTGCTAAGAACGTTTTCTCTTAGCCTCAAGAGAATGAATTTAAAATATTAATAAAGTTATAAGAATGTTGCATAATCAATTTGAAGAACATTTTGTCCTGAGACAACATATAACTCGCATAAGAGCCTTCATGCATGTCACATGTTACCTGTGGAACCTCCTCCTCAAAGAGCGTTTGATTAGTGCTAATGACAGACTTTCACAAACAATGGTGCAAACATGAACCCAGGCACATGATTCAAAATAGAACTTTCATAAAATATAAAAGTAAACAAATTATAGATTACAAGTGTAGCCCTAGACAGAAACTAGCCTGTAAGATTTAATACAGTGTGATTGATTTTATGGTCTCAAGCATTCAGAAATCACACAAAATACAACATCCACATTTTTGTTGAAGAAATTAAATAGGCTGTAGCACTTCTATTGAAAGTGACCAAATTAAAAAAATAACTAAATAAAATGAAGTGGATATTTGAATTAAATCTTTGGTCAATATTAAACAAAGATTGGATCGTCCTGTAAATGAAGCAACAGCAATTATCATATCTTTGGACAATCCGCTGGGTTCATAACTGGTGGCCGTGTATTTCTGTAAAGCTGCTGGATCTAGTATTCTGTAAACAAGGGCCGGGACTTTATTAAAATACAGCGTGGTCAAAACAGGCCAAAAAAAACTGTAAACAGCTATATCCAAGGGCAAAACAGACTCGTAAACAGCATCCAAGCAATGGTCAGGGCAGGCAGCAAGGCAAGGCTATGGCAATGGAAGAAAACAGGATAAATACAAGATACACTTGGTAGAGTCCACAAAAGCAAAGCAAAACTTTGCAGGAAGTCACCATAAAAGAAGCAGAGGGAGCTGTGACAGCACGTGCAGTGGTGAGAGCTCCCTCTGCTGACTTGGCATTACAGACATAGGTGAGAGCGAGCGTGTGTGCTTATACTGCACTCCGTTCATCATAAAATATATATTTTTTAATAATTAGCCTATATTTAGCCTATATATATAATATGTATGTTCATGTTCAAATGTGTTGATGTTTATGAATGCATTTTTAATCATATTTACAAACTGGGATGGAGCTGGTGCCCTACGCAGACTGTGTACTCTGCGTATAGGGAGCACCGGCACTGCACGAACTTGTGCTTAATGTGAAGAAGCAAAAAAAAAAACAAAGCTTTTCTCTTCTGCTGCATTTAAATGCTCCGATCAGCATAACTCATATAGGATGACTGCCAATACACCTTTTGACTTATTCATGTCATATCAGTTTCGTAACGCTCAACACATGTGATGCCTCGGTGACTGACAGCTCTCAATATACAGCGCTATCGATTCCGGTCAGAGTGTACCGGGATCAAAAGTTTCCCCTGCAAAATGCAAAATAAATAAAGCCGGACAGCTGACCAAAAGAGCAATATGTGCCGCTGATAAAAAATGCATGAGCTTTTGAAAAGTGTCAGAGTGCATAAACTTTTAGAATTAAGAGAGAGCAAAACGCAGGAAAGCGATTTGTGCTGAGAGTATGAAGACGCTTCTGCTTTACATAGACAGCACTCTTTCAGAGAGACAGACATAGACTCGTGATCTGATGATCCGGCTCGAGATATACTGCTGACACAGTTCAGGAGCCAGGCTTTTGTAGATACAGGAGCCTGTTCTCAGGTGCTTGTGGACCATATAAGCTCTCTCAATGTACAAAAACATGAATGATTCCTGGAGATCTGGTCCAGCGTTCATGAAGAAGGAGCTGCCTCAGGTGTGTTTGATGGGGTTAGGAACAGTGCTTTGGTGTCAGAAAGGGCAAGACTCACCAGGTTCATTCTTGCCTGGATCTTGAGGAAGTCTTTTTGAATGAATAGTTCCGTCAAAAATTTAAATTTGTCTAAAGGTGTTCACCCTCAGATTATCTGAGATGTAGGGGTATGTTCTTCCTCAGATTTGTAGAAATGTGTCCCTGCATCAGTGTCTCAGTAATGGATGTGAATGGGTGCTGTCAGAATCTGTATGTGCCTGTATTTTGATGTGATGGACTTTTATCCCAGAGGAAGTATTATTATGGATTATGGACTCACATTTTTGATGGACTGGAGGGCTGTGGATTATTTAGAATAAATTATAGTATCACATTTGGTAACTGTGTAAACATTCAACGCATATTCAATTATTTAGCATGATTCTGAAGTTTCAGTCAAATGAATGCTGTGCAAATTGCACAACAATATGCTTCAAATGGTTCTATGTACACTTGAATATGACTGTAACAGCAAGAGAAAGCACTACATGACGTCTGGATCAGAGCTTGATCACAGTTGGTATGTGTGTGACACTCAGATTGCTCTCAGACCGTGCTCTGGTATGTTTGTTGCTTTCTCAGGGACTGATGATTTCCATATATGTGCCTGCGTTCGCTTTCGGTGAGGACTCAGTCATGAACTCCACAGGAATCTCCCACATCTAAGTCTGGCCTCCGTCCATCACAGACATGCCTCTCAAAGAGCCACTTGTCTCAGTTCATTCATTTCTCCTCTTAACCCTTTTTTCCTTCTAACAACTCTAGGCCAGATTTTCATGGGAAGTGAGGGCCTGAACGGCCAGTAGAAGACCAAATTAGGGCGTAATCAGCCTCCAGATCTGTAGAGACCATAAATTCATTTCCTCTGTTTCAGTGATGAGACGCAGGAGCCGTCCAAAAACTCCTTCCCAGAGCTCTGCTGTTTGGATTTCTGTGTGAACACGCTTTAGAGAACCAACACACAACCGGCCTCTGAGAAGCCACAGAGTAACTCGAATGAGGAAAATCTGCTCAATGGCAGGGACACCCAGGACATTTATATCACTCAGTGTTTTCACAAAGAACTTTTTGTTATGAAACTTAATTTTTCCCCTAAATGTTTTAAATCATTAAGGGAATGTTTCACTGAAAGTATTATAGATGTTATAGATACAATTACACAAACATCCAACTAAAACGTTTCAGTAAAACAGTGTATAAATGTTTATTTCATGATGATGATGATGAGCTGCTGACTGCACATTATGTTTTTTTGGGCAGATATTCAAGTCAAGGTTAGTTCAACATTAATTTTCATACTTGAGAAGTCTGACTGTGTTTTATCTGCCTTGTCAAACTCTATATCCAATGAAAGTGTTTTGGCTGTGGATGTGCATTCATTGGATTTATGTCTGCGTATGCTGTCTGTCAGTATTAACGTATGAGATATTTCCCTTTAATACCAGCACAGATTCCTTGGCACTTTGATAAAGTCGGGTTAATCTGGATTTTACTTCCACATAATCCGCAGTGTTAAATATTCTAGATTTCCGCGCATCAGGAAATATCTCCCAGCTTATATCATGACAGAGTTAATAAGGTCTAGCGGTTCTGGAATTAATTCATAGCAGTAGCTGAAATATTCAATAACACTGATGTGATAGCCGTCCTACAACATGAACCCAGCAAAAAAGTCATTTGAGTATGTTACGTTATTTCTCAATATAAGGGTTAGATTAAGGGAACATAAAGTGGACATTTCATTTTTATGGGAATGTTACTTTTGAATTCTCTGAAACTACTTTTTTTCCAGTAGCTTACACACATTTGACACACATTGCTTACACAATTCTAACTTTTTTCTCATAATTGCATGATATAAACTCACTGTTACGTGTTGGTGCAGGTATGGAGAGCCACGCAGGGAAGAAGATCGCTGGAGACGTAGAATCCAACATAATTAATACTTTTAATGAATACATCAAACTAGAAACGCTGAGAATAACAAAACATAATAACATCGTAACATTGACGACTCACACCAGAACTCAGGAATACAGACATTGAAATACGAAACACAATGAGGGGGAAACTCAGGAAGAGACTGATTAACTAATAATCATTACAAACACAGAAACATGGGAAAGAAAACAAAACAGGAACAACTGAAAATACAGACAGATAGAAACCTAACACTCACAATTGTGTGATGTAAAAAATCACAATTCAGAATTGTGAGAAGTAAACTCATCATTTTGAGTTATAAAGTCCAGAATTGATCAGAAAAAAGACCGATACAGTATGTTCTTAAAATTGCGAGTTTCCATCTTTTGCAAAATCAAGCACTGCATGTAAAATGTCACGAACATATGAATTGTATGATGTGTTGTGTTTTGAGTCAAAGGCTGAGAATTAGTGTTCGGTGCTGTTCGAGTTGTCAAGCAAAGTTTTTTTTGTGTAAGCAGTCGAATGCTTCAGTTGCATGAACGATGTCTTTGTTGTGTTTTTTTGCTAGTACTTTGAGAGCAGATCACTCTGAAGCGCTCTGTAAATGTTCCTGCCAGAATATTGCTTGTTATCCGGGATGAATGTGTTCTCAGTTAGAGTTTAGGGTTGAGGTTGTTTGGGACGTCCTGTGTGTCATGAGTCCATCACACGGCAGGACTCCAGTGCTGGACAGATGCTGTAACAAAGGTGTTGTTTACCTGCGTGTTTCATGCTGCTGCTGCGCTCCTGCTGCGTCTCAGTGTGTGTGTGTGTGTGTGTGTGTGTGTGTGTGAGGCCACGGGTCAGAACCCAACAAGCTGTGCCGGCCGATAGCTCACACCTGCTGGGTGAGAGACGCCTCCGTCCCAGGTGGAGCACTGACACACACACACTTCAGTCAGGACATGCCTTTAAAACGTCTTTGAGGAGTTCTGAAGCATGTCTGCTTATGAATAAACATCCAGCGCAGTAAACGTGATCTACTCCTGTCTTGTTCTTCAGAAGATAATCATTCAAAGTGAACATAATATGCTCTTTCATCATATTTACAGTGCGGTCCCAGTCCTCTCAGGTGTTTATTAATGCTTTTTTAAAACACATTTATCAGGTTTCTCATGTGCAGCCATTACATGTGGATTAGAGCTGTGACTATGAAAATAATATGCTGAATGCAGTATTTCAAAAGACTGCTTCTGCACATGATTTTACTGAACCCAGTTTAGCGTGTAGTGCCAGATAACATAATAACACATATTAATAGTTTGTTTTTCGTCAGATACAGACATTACATATGGAAATCAAACTGCTTTCACAGCATGTGTATTTTCTGAAAATGCAGCATTTTCTCACATGAAAAGATGATTATTATGTCTGAAAGAGTAACATCATAACAGTCTTTTTTGACAACGTGGTTCAAGGTCACTGTTTTAAAATTAATTTTAAAAAAAACAGAAAAATATTGAATTAATGTAAAATGTTAAGATCTAAATTAACAAATTAATTGATGTATATATATATATATATATATATATATATATATATCATTATTAATTAAGTGATATTAATATATATATATATATATTAATATCACTTAATCAACCCAATCACATCACTTTATATCTACTTAACTATGGGTTAAATCAGGTAGAAATGTCTCTTTAATTTAAGAACTGCAGGGTTGCTATGTTTCTGGCTGTTCTTCAACAACACTTCTTGAATGTAACAGGGCTGAAACATGCTGATTAGGTCATTAGTTCATATTTGTTTTCTGTTATAATGTTTGATTTATTATAAGACATGAACCAGAATTTAGCCATACATTCATGTGACTAGTAAATGAATTTCAACTTACAGTACTGTGTTGAAATAAAGTATAAAGATATTACCTGCAATTACAGTTCAAATAATAATAAACGATGCAAACCATTTTAGACACAAATGGCACTTTGCACAAGACTGTTCTTTCAGAGCATCTAGAAGATGTTTTTTATAAACAGCCTGAGGACAAGAAATTGGCATGTTATTGCACACAAGTCAACATGTCTTTCTAGTGTTCTGTGACAGACTCTTACATATGTGAACTGTAAACACACTCTTTTTCAAGTCTTAAGAAGCAAAACTGATTCTTGACTGTCAGTTTTAGACTCATTCTGTCACTGACACAGAACACAACTTGGAGTGAGCATTTACAATTTGTCAGCTATTAAAATATGATCGTGTGAAAACCAAGCCAGCCGCATTGGAAATACATGAATTGGCCTACATTTCTGCAAAACCACAAACACATACCTATACATGCATTTTGCTGCAGTTTCCAGCTGAAATGAACACTATTAATAGTAAAACACCAACACAAATGATGATTGCAAGGTGATTCATAATTATGAAACACATTTCTAATTTTAGCTGTAAAGTGGAAGGAAATAGCGTCATTTTTCAGATAAATTCAGCTCACACTTACATAGTAACTAGATGTGTGTCTAGTATGTAACCACAGTGTAAGTACACATTGCTACATAGTATCTACAGCTGTAATGTTTCAGTAACTTCACACATTAAACAACCCTCAGAATGGTGTGTTTTAAGTTTTGTTCTCATTCAATATCACTGTAAAATAAAAAAATGACCCCAAATTTAACAGTAAAACCCTATTAAACTATAAACACTATTTATTTGTTAATGGTACGTTCCCCTACTATATACAGTGAAAAAACTGTATCGGACACTACAGTCTACAATCACATTATTAGTAATGTATACAGGCTTTGGAAGGGACCAGGAACAGGCAGTTTTGGCTAGTGGAGAATAATTTACAGTGAATAACCATAAACTGAGATTCTAGGGATTCCACACACTGCATTTCTTATTTTACTTTATTATTTTTCGATTAAATGATTATGTTTCTTGTATATTAGAGTTGCAGGTTATACCTAATGTTGTTAAATGTTTATTGCATTAAGTTTAAGTAGGCTTTGGATCATCGTGTGACTTTCTCATCAACACCTGCTTTTGGTGCTTATCAGTGTATTTCAAAGCTACAAAACAGATTTCAGTACTTCCATAGCTTAGCGTATGTACAATGGCGGTAAATGACGTCATTTTTGTTTTCTTTGTGCAAAAAAAGTACTCTCGTAGTGTCACAAAACATTATTCAAACATTAAACAAAATGTTGCTACAGGATTTTTTTTACTGTGTTCAATTTTGATATATAGCTGCCAGTTTTTTACCATAAATCTTTTTTTACGGTGTAGTGTCAGTGAAGTTAATTCAAAGAACCACTGTATTACCCTTTTACACATGGCACTGTGGTGACAGCTTGTTCATTGGATTTGCTGTAGTATCAGAGCGTATTTCTGCTGAAGCTGAGAGTTTGTTCTCATTGTTGGAGGGCGACTCTAGATGGACGACAGAGCGGCCTGCTCCCTCAGAGGTCAGCGGTCCTCCTCGTGTCAGTGGAGAGAGCAAACAGCAGGGGTCCGAGGAAGTCTGTCTCCCCCACCTTCACTACACATCTCCTGTATTTCTGCTTGGCCGCAGCTGATAGTTTTGGGTCAAGCGTGACGGGTTACTCTAAATAAACACACAGGACTAGTCAGGAGGAGCGGGTGTGTGTGATTAATCAGCGGGCAGATGCAGGTTGACTGTTTGTGTGCCTTCTCAGGTCCCTGCGCAGGGGACAGAATGAGGCCGAGGCTTTTGACCAGACCGAGCCGGAGCCCGGCGGCCAGACGTGGCCATCCAAGTATGTAATGTACACATGTACCGCGTGTTGCTTTCTATTTTTGGCCAAAGGACAAAAGGGCCGCTGTTAATCATGCAAACAATCTTTGTTTCTGTCCGTGTCATACATCAACGTGACACCGCTGACATATTAGCGTGTGCTGATAACAATGTGTTTCTTAGATTCCATCAGCCCTGCTCCGTGAACCATAGAGTGCAGAAAATAACCTCCCCGCGATCCTCCGATCACAGATTAAAGGAATATTTCAACCTAACGTGACAATTCACTCTTCGTTCGGTCTCGTTTCTGCCCTCGTTCATCAGACTCGCTGCTTTTGAGCCAATCAGCTGAGCCATGAATGTCACGTGACCAATGAGGAGAATGATGTCATGCTGGCTTCACTAGTGACGTCACAGACTGATTCTTCACATTCCCACAGTTATTAAAGGGATAGCTCACCCAAGAATGAAAATCCTGTCATCATTTATGCGAACAATTGATGGTATCCACTGCATTTTTATCTGTACTATTAAAGTCATTGGCTGCTGTTAACTGTTCAGTTGCCATCATTCTTCAAAATATCTTTCTTTACTGTATGTTCAACAGCAGACAAAAAAGCTGATACAAGTTTGCAACTATATGAGGGCGAATAAAGAATTTGGGTGCTCTATCCCTCTAACACTGTAAATATTTTCATTTATACAAAACGTAATGTACATTTGTAACACTATATTTTGTCATTACATTTCAATTCATTACACTGTAAGTATTTCTAACACTTCCCCTCTTTTTTAAGGCAATAGAAACAGTGTTATGGATTTTTTTTTTCTTTTGCTTTAAGAGCAAATTGGAGAGCAAAAATGATGTAGTCTCTGTTAGAAGCTATTAAAGTTTACCCAACCATGTTAAAAAGGGCTTCACTGAAAACTATATCTCACCCCATTAAAGCCACTTTTATTTCGTGCTGAGTATACTATAAAATACATTTACATATTTGTGTACCTAATCAATAATACCCTGTAGTTGTATGTTTGGTGAAGTAAACTGCTATTCTTAAAGTCTGCTGAATTTGAACACCTAACTTTGTGCGTAATGCACTTGAATTGTGCTGAAGCAGTGAAAAAAATATATAAGTTCCATACTGAAGAACATTAGATTGTGCTAAAGTGGACCTGTTGCAATGTATTTTTTCCTTTTCCTTTTTTTTTTTCATTTTCAAACAGAAATTATTCAAATAAACTGGTCCAACAGTATAATGACACTGCAATTAGTACTGATATTAATACTAATTAACTACATGTGCTGACAACAGCTTTAGGTTTTTTAGTTTTAAGGTTAGTTGTTTGCAATTATGCATACTCTACTGTTATTATTGGAGTAAGTCTGTCACAATATCCAGCTGGAGTCCCTCGTTGTTTACACCAGAGGGCACTCCGGCCAAAACCACCCATCATGCCTCATTCCTGGACTGATCACACCCACACCTGCACCTCATCACCACACCCACATACTGATTACACACCACAACCAAACACCCACTCACCGCGAGGTCTTGTGTTCCATGTGTAACGTTTCTGATCAGTTCTACCCGTGTTTGTTTCCCCGTTTGTGATCCTGGACAGTTTTCCTGTATTTTGATTGTTTGCTGCCTGCCTAGATTCCTGCCTGACTTCTCAAACTCGATCCTGCCTCGTCTCCATTGTTCTGTTTTGCTGGTATTTGACCCTGCCTGTCTGACCTCAAATAAAGCTTGCGCATGGAGCCGCACGCCCCCATCCCTGTAGTTACAAAGTACATGCTTTGCATCACCTTAACATCAAGGGGTACACTTTATTTTAAGGTATCCTTGTTACAGTATAATTATACATTTAAGTAATATTAATGAACTGCATCTTTATTTAACTCTATTCTAATTCTGTGAATATTTATTTGCTAATTTGACCCTCTAGCTGAAGTAACTAACACTAATTGCACATGATTTGTGAGCAGTAATGATGGTTAACTGTCCCATCTCATGACAGCAGAAGATGATGTGAAGATGTGAAGGGAGTCTGATGTACAGGGGGCTGGTAAGCGGCTCAGTTTTCTGCTCTTCTTGGCTCTCCTGGTCTCCATCCCACATGAAGGGCAGCGTCCTTCACCCAGTGGCCCGATTGCCATGATTTATAGATTTGAGCCCGGGTCTGGTCGGCGTCCGATGTACACCCTGCCCCGCAGCAACATCATCTCACCTGTCAGATCCACTCCGGCGCTGGACTCTTCTGGAAGCCGGCCCTGGGCAACGCTGCCCTTATCCTCAGGCAAGGTGCTGGCCTGCGCCTGCCAAAAAGCTTATCTGTTCTGATCGCGGCAATAGGCTTCAACCTGAATGCCTGGAGGATCAGAGAGAGAGAATAAAGCGAAGCTGGCCGGCGAGTAAAGGGCTTCGGGGAGCAAGCGTGCATGGAGCGGGCTGAGCTTTGCCTTGAGCGAGGGTTCAGGCGAAAACCAGGACCTCCAAACCCTGCTGGGGTGAGAGACCACCGCAGGCGCTGTTTACCTGCGAGAGCACGTCAAAAGAGCAGCTTCTTCACAGCTCTGACCGCGTCTGATCTGCAGACTGACCTCAGATCAGCCTCACAGTTACAGCTCCTGATGAGCACACACTGAGAGAAGACACGCTTACATCGCTCTGATCCAAAATCATGCTTTACTTCTTAAACCAGTGTTGTTAAAAGTAACTAACACTCCAAACAGAAAATAAAGAAATTAGTAATAGGCAACACTCAACAATGAGCTACATATGTTACATGTACTTACTTTGGTTTGGTTAAAATTTTGGTTAAAAATTCTCAATGGTAGTGTAAAAAAACCTTTTTAGCCTGTCAAAAACAACTCTTTTTAGAGCAAGCAGTTTTGTGTCATTCTTCTTTAAATGCAAATGAGGCACTGATAACTTTAGCCACATTCATGGTGAAACTTCCTAATTAGCATGTTATTAGGAAAGGTGATTTGAAAAGCTTATCATCTTCAGTAGGTGCAGCTGGATCAGGAATGATTCGCTGGAACAGAGACACATTTACATGTCCCTGAGTGTGCTGTCATCAGTCCCAGATTTAGACAAAAAAGGCTTTTCATTTAGTTTATTTTTGTTCTCTCTTTCTTTTTTTTCTTTTCTTTTTTTTTGGCATGCATGCTGTATTTTTAAAAAGACAGCACACAAATATTAAGGTTTAATGCGTGTCTTTATATCAATTACACTAAAGTTTAATGTAGTTGTTTTACTGTAAGGTGTCTTTGTTACAGTGTAATTACATGTTAAGAGCAATCTTATGATATGGTTAGGGTTTGTCTTAGGGTTACTTGCATTTTATTATACACAATTAATTGATGTTATAAAAGTAAGTATGTAATATGTAGCCAGGGCCCCTTAAAATAAAGCCTTACTGTATTTCCAACATGTTGCATTTCAGGAACTAATGTTGAACATCTGTATTTTAACTCAAATATTTAATCTGTATAATTTGATGTATTTAACTGTATTTACTTAGTTTGTTATTAATAACTGTATACTGTAGGAACAGATTTGGATTTGACAGTTGATGACAAAGTAAGAACACAACACACTCAGGGAGGCTGGAGAAACTAACCTAACTGATGTAAATATCAGTTTCTTTGGAGTCAGAGCTCTCTTCCACGGAGCAGGGCTTTAGCTACAAACACACACATGTCAGCCAATACTGTATATCATCATAACTGAATCACCTCATCAGCACAATATCAACATCATGTGCTTAAGCTGAACATCTGGGACACTTTGTTATTATTCTCACTGTATTCAATCATGTTTAATAACGTTACAAAACTACTGGTGTAATTGTCAGCAATAGATCAGCTTCTAGTGGCCTGAAGGCTCCTGTAATGATAAAATTGTAATATCACCATAAAAACAGAAAAAAAAACCTGAATGCTCTTTCACTGTAGTCTCTCTTTTACACTTAATAATAATAAGAAGAAGAAGAAGACCAACTGTAAAACATTACTTTGTTATGAACTAATTTATTAGCTCTTTTCTCAACTTTTAATTTATTTTATTTATATTTCAAATAATCATTTAATGATCAAAAACATGCATTTTATCTGCTGTATTCACCCAACTACATTCAATATGTCTTATATTTTGTCCTTGGTCAGATTAACCCTGCATCTATTAACCTAAATTGAGTTGTTTTTAACCCAGCTAAAAAGTGTGGATAAATGTTGTCTTTAAGAGCTATTTCTACCTGATTTAATTATGAATGTATGCAGTAAGGATGATTGAGTAATGTATGACTTATTTTAAGTTCTCTTTTTTTGTCAGTGTATCTTGCAACTCCACAAACAGTGTCTCAGACACTTTACTGTATATCATCACTGCAGCTGCTGTGCAAAATATATCCCAAATCTTTGAATTTGAAAATGCGCGCTTGCATTAATAGCATGGGATACGGGCTCAGATCGCTGGGTAATTGTTAGGAAGTTGTAGTCACCATATGCCAGCGATTGAAACAAACGGCTCCGTATGGAGGTCAATATAAAAAAGCTGTGAGTGTTTGAAGCACCATTAATTTCTCCTCGCAGTTTTCTTTTTCCTCGTGCGCTGAAATGGCTTGGCACACTGTCGGCTTCTTATCGTCATCACAGACACGGCAATCAGCCTCCATAATCACAGTTTTGCGTGGCGGAATGGAGCGGGGCCGCAGCCAGCAGCTGCTAATACGGGCCTCTACGGGCCAGATGGGGACCGCCGCTGCCGTCAATTACTGCAGGAATGCACTGCGCTAATGAGAAGGATGGAAAAACAGCAAACAAGATTGCGATTGGCGATTGATTGCTCCCCACTGCTCAGAGAAACCCCTGCATCAGCCAAACCACACAGAGCACTCCTCGTGCCATCTCCAGACTGAAGAAATGTCCACTTTACACCAAAAAAATTTGAATATGAAAGATCTTAGTGCTGTCTGCAGAAGATACAATCACAACAAACTCCATTCAGCAGCCAAGACACTTTGACCTCTTTCCAGAAGAAGAATCACATAGAGAACGATGTGTTCATATTGTATTGAATATCACCTCTGCTTCTATTGAGGTGGATATGGGTAAGGTTAGGGACAGGTTTCGTAGTATGGGTAGGTCAAAGGTGGGTTAAGGTGTAAGGGAGGGGTCAACAGTGTAATTATACATCTATGTTCAGAGCTTTATTTCAGATATAATGACATACAGGCATTTTAAAAATAAATAAATATAAAATAAATAAATAATACAATATATAAACATGTACAAAGTTTATTGTATCAAACAATTCATTTTAATGTAAGTACACAATAGCTAAAGTGGGACCCGATATCAATATCTGTTGTGTTGTTTTTTTAAATATGCATGATATTTTTCTGTTTTGTAAAAAAAACTAAACAAAACAGGGACATTGGAGATACAAACATTTAGAGACAGATTACAAAAATTTTAAAAATTAATTCATATAAAAATGGAAATGTAAACCTAATAAGCTAATGCTGAACAACATCTTTTTAAACAGTCCCCTCCAACATGATATGTGTTATCTACTGTAGATCCATTTGTTTTGTCCATGTGGTTTTAAAGCTTCCTGTGAGCTAAACAAAGGCTGTAGAAACAAAAGTCACATCACCTAAATATCCATAACAAATAAAACAAATAAGACCAACACACTTTCACTGCTTCTCAATGTTAGTATACCCAACATGTACATCGCCTTCTTAGGGTTAATGAGTGTTATTTTATTTTAGACAAACTGAAGGAAATTAAAGTTTAACCTCTTAACTTGCACCCCTATTTCTGAGAATGGGGAAAAACAACACACCCAAATAAAAATGTCTGTAAAAAAAAAAAATCTGGTATTGTTTGAAACACTTGAACCTTTTTCATAATAACAGGAAACTGTATCTTTTGATTAGACTTTGATTTAATAGAGTGGTCATTAGTCTTTTTCAGTGACACATGTCTGATGTGAGAGAGATTCAGGTTTAAAATAGAGCCCTGTTCGTAAATCTGTCTGTGTCTGTCCTTCCTCTTCTCTGATTGTGGTTTGTCCGGCTATTGTAGATCTGATCCCTGCTCATCTGCTTCCTCAGAGACAAACCCAGACTTCTCAAGGGCCTGAGCCATTCTTCTGCAGACCAAGAGTTCAGTCTGAATATGAAAAATATCCATGAAAAATTCACAATTTATGAAAAATAAATATATAAATAAAAAAACTGACCTGAAGGTGAAGAAGAAAAAGGCTTGAGTAGGGCATGACTGATCAAACAGCTGATTGATACTGAGGATACTGGATTATTTGCTGCAGTCTTTGACAAAAAGGAGGAACATCTCAAGAAATCTGCATTACGAGCAAACAACTGGCATGCGTCGCAATTACTGTACATGTTTGAAGAATAAACAAATCTGTAGAAAATACAGTATTACTGGCAGCTGTTTGCCAGTAACTTACTGTAGATTTAAATTTATGTTATTTACT
>JAUCMU010000033.1:16759294-16777134 GCA_032275025.1 Enteromius treurensis
TCTTTTGGTATCTCTTGTCCAGTGTCCCAATCATCTTCTCAAATCTCTCTTTGTTAAAAGTGCGTTCACACCTGAGGCTTCATTCGCGTCTGGTGTGAGCAAGAATGAATGTCACGTTACGTCCACTAATACATTTGTTTATTTAATTTAATCGCAACATTTGCTGTAATGTAATCGCATAGGCTAACATCGCGATTGCGATATGATTAATCGTGCAGCACTAATATGAAATAAGTATTCTTACTTTATTTATTTATCCGAGTTGTCTTTTTAGATGCATATACTGTTCATATACTCCAAGTATTCTGCTACACTGTAATGTATTTCTGTGATGTTCAGCATCATTACTGCAGTCTTCAGTGTCACATGATCTTCAGAAATCATAATCATATACCGCTCAACACACATTTCTGATTATTATTAATGTTGATCAAGGATGCATTAAAAAGTGACAGTAAAGTTATTTAAAAGATTTCTATTTCAGTGTCACAGTTTTGTTTGTTGATCAGTATATGATTATGATTCCTGAAGATCATGTGACTCTGAAGACTGCAGTAATGATGCTGAACATCACAGAAATACACTTTAACACAGATTCACTTAGACAACAGCTATCATTTTTCACGTTTGTACAGTATTTTTGATCAATTTAACTCAGCATCGTTGAACAGAAGAGGCTTCTTTCGTTTAATAAAATCTCAGCTCCTCTGAACCTTTGTGTGGAGTGTGTTGTGATGATCACGTGCTCGTGTGTGTGTTGTGTGTCGAAGCCGCTTCAATTAGCAGATTCAGTTAATGAGGCTCGCTGGGCAGGAGGTGCGTTGTGTACAGATTAATTAGAACATTTAGGTTAGTTAGTAACGCAGCTAAATGAGCGGCGTCTCTGAGGAGGAGCTCATCAGGGCCCGCGGTGATCTCTCTTCGCCATAATCTATTAAAGCGCTGCTTTTATCTCACTGCGCCCTTGTCATATTTTATGGATTTTTTCATAAACACTGCCTATACTTCATAAATGTCTCAATTTTCTAGTCTATTAACATTACTTCAGAAGCAGTTGATAAAAGAGGCGGGCAAGCATGAAATAATGCCCCAGTAATATGCAGCGCTGCAGGCTACAGCAGTAGGGCACGAGCGGCGCTCAAACAATGCTAGGATGCTATCAGCTCTAATAAAAGAGCCAGCGATCACTTACCGCCCGAGAGACGAGAGAGACGGGGGCGGCGGGGCTCATGGGCCGGTTCAGCTGAAGAAAAATGAGCTCTTCTACTGTCCTGCTTTCATCACCAGATACACCAGACATGTCTGAGAGTCTTCGCTGTATGATCCGTTTGGTTTGTTAGGAGGGGAAAATATTTGGTCAACTATTAGCAATGCATATTACTAATCAGATGGTTTTGATATATTTCCAGTAGCACACTTACAAAATATCTTCTGGAACCTGATCATTCTTCACTGATCATCTTAAACCTACCCATACCACCGAACCCGTCCCTAACCTTACCTGTGTCCCTGAGCATACATACTTTTAGATTTAATAATTATGTGCACCATTCGAACAATACCTAAAAGCAAAAAAAAATTGTCTACAAATGCAATCAAAGCTAACAAAAAATGCGCTGCTAGTAGACTTAATCTGTAGCTATTAATAGGTGTTTATGGAAGAATGTAATTCAATCTTTTTGTACATTTTATTAAATTACTTCATATCACTAATTACGTGAGAGAATGTTTCATACAATTGGTTCAGTGCTAATAAAATCACGTCAGTAATCAAGGCGGATTTTCAGTACTAAATGAACACTTGGGTGAATGATATTTAATCATTTGATTGCATTATTACATATATTGTATATTGATCTATATGTTCTATTTTTAACATATATATATATATATAATAACAGATATCAGTAATTAGTGAGGAAAAAGAGTCTGAATGAGTGAAAATAAGCAGGTCACAGATCAGTTCAAATGATTCATTCTGCTGATAATCAATAACATCACTGCCAGAAAACAGGATTTCTAAAAGAGTTCCCACTTCCTCAGTAATAATCAAATAATAAGCGTGTTTGACGTGCTGTCGGGAGAGCGAGCTGGGAGCGCGCCGGGCCCCGAGCCCTGGGGCCCCTAGGTGGCGAGGGTTGGACGAAGGTGAGATGAGTTAATCGATTGTTTAAATAGGTCGTAGTGAAGCACTAACCATTAACAAAATAAGAGAATGGAACAAATACAAGATAAACTATTAATTATTAAATGCAGAGACGGTCTCTGAACCAAACAACGACGATTTCTGGAAATCAGGTGTCCCCAACTAAGCAATCAAGAGGCGACAGCGGCAAAAAAACCAAAACGCCGTACGTGGAGGAAAAAACACCTTGGGAGGAACCAGGCTTAGTTGGGGCCAGCGGACGAAGATACCATTGAAGGGGGGTTTTGCATTATTGAAAGGAAAGCTCTTGGCTCTGATAGGGTAATCAGGTAGAACGAGGCGGCAGATGTGGTTAATCATTCTTACGTGCTTCTCCCCGAATTTGTTTGGAAACATCATTTAATACATTTGTTTAAATGCACCCGTATGAAGGAAGCAGTAAGAGCAGGGCACTTGTCATCAGTCAGATTACAAAGAGTCTTTACTTTTATACAAGTGATTCACCAAAAACATGTTTATATTATCCATCATATTCCTTGCATAATCCATGATATTTCACTTCAACAAAGTCAAGCATGTTTTAGAAACTCTTTTATCATTCACAAAATGTAAAATAAGTAAAGAAATCCATGCATATATATATATATATATATATATATATATAATACATTTTAAATCTTTTGTTGAAGATTCAAATTAAAATAACACATTTCCATTCGTTTTATTTAATTTTACCTAAAACGTTTGTAATACACAAGCATTGTTGTGTGTAGATAGTTAGATAGATAGACAGATATATAGCAAATTATGTCTAATTATTTGTAATAATTTAAATAATATTTTATTCTCTCCTTAGAATGACTTTCTCATGAATATAATGCAGTGACTTTACAACAAAATGTTTGCAGTATGTACATTTAAATTTGAATAAATTGCGTAGTATTATGATATATATAATTTGCCTACTAAATAATATTTATTTGTTTTCTGCATAGAACGAGACATAGATTAAGATTTTCTTCGTATCATTATTTTGCAATAAAATGTTTGTAATATGCAATGCTTTTTTTATTTGCATCACAATAAATGGAATAGTACCGTGCTACACGAAAAGACATGTAAATAATGTCATAGTTTTTCAGTATATTTACAGTGAAATGTTGTTATGTCATGTCTTTGTGTTTAACTCATCCCGCTGTGAATGTGAAGTGTGTGCTGCTGGATTTTACATCTAAAGCAGACAAACACATTGTGTGCGCGAGGAGTCTGAACTGCGTTCTGCAGATGGAAGATGCACATATATAAAAACTGAATAATAAATGCTGTATCTGAAGACCAGCGAGCGCTGTCCGGTTTGATCACGTCCAGAGCCCATTACTATGGTAACGAGGGTCTATTCCTGTACGCCGGCGTCTGACGGGACACACACTGACAGTCAGAGAGCCGCGGGTCAGAGCTCTGTCCGAGCACGGCCGGCACCTGAAGAAGTCAGTGGCACGCTGATAATTCTGTTGCTGTTCCTTCACCGTTAGGCTCTCACACTCATTCGTTTCTCGTCTTGGGCCTCGTTGGAGTTGTACCTATTAACCCAGCTCATTTATTTTTCATTATCCGTTGTTGCTCAGATATAAACGTGTCGTAGACAGAGGTCTGTTTGAAGCTGCTTCTCTCTTGTGCACAAAAACATGCCTTCTTCACAAATAAACATTTCAATTATTGTGCTTTAATGAAACTGACCCCTTAAAATTTACAGTAGATCCCATTTAATTTGATTTGTTTATCTACCCCTCCACCTCCAGTTGTATTATTAAATGCCACATATATATATATATATATATATATGTTTTTGTCATTTTTGTCTGACGATGGCAAGATTAGTAACATAACATCTTAATAATTTGCTGTCTAAATAATATATAATTTCTTTGCTTAATTTCAATGAGAACAACACTTTTAATCGTTACATTAGAGCAATTTGATTCATATTTAATTGTCACCAAAATGTCTAAATGCAAAAAATTATTTTATTTTCAAATAATAATTTTGAATCCTAAATTGGAATAAATTTTCTTTTGTCTGCCATTTAGATGCTGTTCTCTCGTGTTCATGCCTATTAACAGAAAACAACCCTCATCACTATTGTTAGTAAAGATTCCTGGTAATGAAACAAAGTCGATGTTTGTAATACAATTTGTTTTACATTTACATATGTGATGATAAAGAAAATATTGGCTCAATAATATATCATTTTTTTTATATTTGTGATGTTTAAGTATTAAAATATAGTTAAAATACAAAATATGAAATAACGTTCTTTATTAGAAACGACTTATTCATATATATGTGATTATGACAATCCATTCATATGTAACAAATATAAATAAGATTTGACAAAAATGCATGTTAAAATAATGAGTAATAAATAAATAAATAAAAGAGTGAATGTTAGTCTGGTTTTCATAGCAAACACTCAGTAAAAGTGAGCTGCTGGTGAAATAAAACACAGATGTGAAGGTAATAAGAGCGTGCTGATGTTTGATAACGAGGATGATGCGGTGTGTGTGTCTGGTGTTAATGAGAAGCGCTTCGGTGTGTTTCCTGAAGTCATACTGCCATCTCTTGAGCAGATATCACACTGCAGGTGTGTGTGTGTGTGTGTGTGTGTGTGTGTGTGATGTGACACGGCCTGACATCAGCCGCGGGTCTGGAGCTGAGACCCTCACGAACCGGACCAGACCCATCAGAGACGCCCGGGCATTAGGCAGATTAGCGGGAGAGCACATAACGCAGGATGATGGAGTTTGTCATCATTTGCATTGTCCTGGAAGATGCTGCTTGATCGAGCGGCGCGTGGCGGGCCTGGCATGTCCTGCGGGCAGGTCGCGGGGTTTGTGGGATGTGCATCAGTCCAAAAAGCCTCATAACCAATTTGTCACAGACACAGAGGTCGAGAGCTGTGACTTCCCTCCTCTTCCTCGCTGACAGAACGCTCTCTGACGGCCCTTTCATCATTTGGACAGATATGATCAGATGCCTGAATATTTTAGCTTCTGAACATAGAAACAAAACACTCTGAGCGTTATTTTTATCTAAATATATTTACATTCTACATTCATGTCATTTTATTAGTTTTGTTGTTTTATATCTATTTAGTGTTTTTATAACTTTCATGTTATCAGGTTAAACTAAGTCATAGAAAATGAATCATTTTCTATTTAATATATATATATATATATATATATATAACACCAAAAACAATTTAATGCTCCTAATATAGAATGCATTTTCTTTTTTAATGTAAGTATAAATGTAAATAATGTGCCACATTTAGATATCATTTTGTGTTTGTGGTGTTTTCATTCCAGTTAAGCAAATGCAGGATACAAATAAAAGCAAAACAAATTCATTATTTAGAGTCAATATGATCAAAACCCTCATTTTGAAAATGGTTTCATTATTTTTTATTAAATGTTCCTGTATATGTCTAGTTTACTGAATAGAGCAAAGAAATGTTTCAAATGCAATATTTTTTTTACATTAAAAAAAAATATATATTTATATATATATATATATATATATATATAGCATGATAAAGAATACCAATAATATCATATATAAATAATTAGCTCAAACATATTTATTTGTCTGTTTGTTTGAATTTTGGTATATGGTTACCTTAGTGAGAATTATACATTTGATCAGTATTGTACAGATAAATATTGCCTTGGCAAATGGTGAAAAAGGACCTTTTTTTTTTTTTGTCAGTTACTATTAATTTTTTTAGTTGAAGCTCTAATAACCCTGGCGTGACCTTGCTTGCTCTTGTTTTAGCCGACAGATAGTGAGGAATAACCAGCACAGAGCTGACAGGAGCCGATGTGACAGCGTCTGTGGGCATCAGACGGACACACACTGCTATTACAGCACAGTTTCATACTTTGGTTTCTGAATCCAGTTTTCTTTGTGTGTTTGGTGGTAGTGTTTATAGCAGCACTGGTCTGAGTGTTTGTGTTTGCAGAAGTGAGGTGCTTCATCATCACCAGAAGAGCTCTTCACAAAACTAGAACAAGCCAGAAAACTAGACTACTGTTCAAAAGTTTGGGATCATTCAGATTTTATTATTATTTTTTTTTAAGAAATCAGTACTTCACATTTACTTAATCAAAATGTAACTGTTATTTAGTATTAAATCATTCATTTTTATTTAGTATTTATTTTATTTTAATGTTGCTTTAAAATAAAAAATGGTGTAAAAAAAAAAAGAATAATTTTATTTTTATATTATAAATCCCTTTTTTAAAATACATTGTAAAAAGATTTCTATTTTAATAAATGCTGTTCTTTCTATAAAATGGAGGATGGTTTCCACAGAAATATTGGGCAGCACGACTGTGTTCAACACTGATAATAATCAGAAATGTGTGTCGAGCAGTAAATCAGTATATGATGATGATTTCTGAAGATCATGTGACACTGAAGACTGGAGTAATGATGCTGAGCATCACAGAAATACACACTTTAACACAGATTCACACAGAAAACAGATATTTTAAATTGTAATAATGTTTGACGATTTGTACAGTATTTATGCTGAAATAAATGCAGCTTTAATGAGCAGAAGAGGTCGTGCTGATCCCTTGTTTCAGCTCCTATCGCTCTGTTTAACACACACATTCTCAGTTAATCTGTCCTGCACAGCTGTTTTAGTGTGGGATCAGCTGACTGGTTTGTGTGGAGGTGTCCTGGAGTGCAGTGTGTGACTCATTGCGTTTGTGTGGAGCGTCTCTAAATGTGAGCGAGATCAATTATGCATGAAGATCCAGTTGGGATGTGCGTCCATTAGCATACCTGATGGTGCGTCCTTGACCGGAGCCGGCGAGTTGGACTGTTCGTCAATAGCAGGTCACTTTCTTCTGGCAGGAGCTGGCGTCTTTAAGGTCACCTCCGCTGCCAGAGCTCGTAAAACAAACAAACAAGATCCGGGACCGGCGAGATTTCCCAGGAACGCTTCCACACGTGCTTCCTTCCAAGCATGTGAAGTACAGCCTGAAAATGCATGAAAGTTGCACTTTCCCGAAGAGTTAAACGAAACGCGGCGGCGTAGTTTGACCTCTATGAATATTAATGGTCTCCCTCGGCTCTATTAAAAATGCATGGGCCGTTGTAGTTGTTGATCAGATTTTGGATGCCCATGCAAATTGGCCTGTCTTCCTTGTCAGCGGCGCGGATGAATAATGTAGTTGTGTTGTATATTCAGGGACACACCATTGACAGTCAATTAACAAGTTTGATTGGTGTGTGAACTCGTTCTTTTGAACTGTTAATTTTATGTAAATAGTATTCCCCAGATCTCCTCCTGGCAGGGCAACCTGAGCGAGCCTCTTAATAATTGATTGCGCCGCACCTGTTTTTTATTTCTAAATATTATAATAGCTGAGAGGTCTGGCTTTTGATATTGAAATACAGAAATGTGGGGCCGGCCGAGGCGAGAGGGCTTCTGAGGGCCGAGCCGTTTGGAGATCGCGAGCTCTGATGCCGTCTGATGGCTCATAACTGGAACGCCAATGCTGATTTGTTGCAAAGGCGCAGACGATGCCGAACAACGCTCGCAGGTAAATGATGGGCTGATTGATCGGCCGCTGCAAGGCCGCGAGCTTCCGCCCGTCCCGGTAATTTGCAGCAGCTCGGCGCGAATGAAGATTCATCAGAGCTGACAGGTGAAGCCAGGAGCCGGGAATCACCAGAAACACGTATGATTATGGAAATGGATGTGACTCTTTTCTCCCTGCAGCGAGCGCTGTTTGTTGATCCAAGCTCATCTCGTAAAATGCTGATTTTGTCCAGAGCAGCCGATGCATTCACAAACGTCTGAGATTCTGATCCTACAGAGGTCCGCTTGGCCGTATGTGTTTGGACTCGATATGCACAGGCTACTGTAGTTTCTCCAGTGACTGAGTGTCCTGCTGGGGATATTATAGTCCACTAAAACTGGAACCACCTGAAGAAAATGTCATTAAAATTAAATAGAACGTTATTACTCGAAGATTATTAACTTGCTGAAAATAAAACAGAAATTAAAGATACAAATTTTAGACATTAACAAATTATGCCAAAAAAAAGGCAAATAGAAAATATGAAATTGATCTAGTTTATCTTGATGATATATATATATAATACTTGCTATATATATATATATATAATATATATAATAAAAATGACAAAAACACAACAAAATTAAACTAAAACTTTTAACATGAAAATATAGTCGAAAACTAGTTGATGGTAAAGATACAGTAGACTTCTCATTTGATGTCATTTTAGTTTAAATTTGTGTACCTAAAAACCTGAAACTGAAATAAAATGTAAAATAAATAAAGAAATACGGTAGACATTTAAAATCACAAGGAAAGTATGACAAAAACACTACAAAAACTGTAAAAATAACTCATTGGAAATATCAATGTTTTAATCTGGTTTAACTTGATATTCCAAAATAATTCAAACTAAATTTAAAGTAAAAACTAATAATAAAAAAAAAACTTACTAAAACTTTAAAGCTTGAAATACTGACTTACACCCCACATCAAAATACATCTGCACTGTTTATCCTTTTGATCTTTCATTCACAAAAATCTAATCTATCAGTTCCATGTGTAGTTCCAGTCCTGTCTGACAACTGAACATGCCGGAGATTAGCGAGGAGAATTGTTCTTAAACCCTCCTGAACAACACGTGCTAATGTAGGAGCTGTTTGACTATTTTTTAAAGGTTTTCTAAACCTTAGACTCAACTATTTTCTGTAATTCTCCAGCTGTGGTCCTTGAAGAGTCTTTATCCACTCAAACTCTATTCCTCTCTGTGTATTAGGATGATAGAGACACACGTCCTCTTCCAGGCAGTTTCCTAACATTGTGTGTTGATTGGAAATTCTTAATTATTTCCCTGATGGTGGAAATGGAAATTTTTACTGCTCAAGCTCTTTTCTGAAAGCCATTTCACTAATTTGTGAAGCTCAATTATCTTTTGCTGCACTTTATAAATATATTATAATTTTTTTCTCATTGGGTTGATGATTAAGGGAATTTGGGCTTTGTTCTCCCTCCTATATATATTTATTTGAAACAAGAAACCATGGCTGAATATTTTCATGTCCATAATCACCCTGGAGTGCTCAAAATTGTGAATATGAATGGCAATGTACTTAAAAAAATTCTAGGAGTCTCAATAATTGTGATTGACAAGTATTGAGAAAAACATTTATTTAATCCCAAGAATTTCTACCTATTTTCAATTGTTCATAATTCAATGATAGCTTAGAACTGTGTGGATTTTGTGAATGAAAGATCAAAAGAATAAACAATGCAGATTTATTTTCCAATTTTAGATGCCAATATTAGTGGAGGGCACTGTATATAAAGACATTGGTAGAATACAGGACTACAGTAAAAATTACTAATATTTTATATATACCAGAATAATTAAATAATATTCTAATAATAAAAGTTTAAAAGGTGGAGATATGGTAAAAACAGATATGAATTGTGAAGAACATTTGAAAAATCTGAAGATTTTTTTTTTCAGTATAAAACTTTTGTGGTTTATAAAGGTTCTTCATGAAAGTGTGTATGATGCTTTAAAATGCCGTCTAGATGGGCACCCTTTGGCCACACCTAAACCCGACACACTGATTACCTGAGGACTGTTTGAATGTGTGAATCTGAAATCATCTTCTGTTTGCATGCAGATAGTGTTAAGTGGATATTGTGTGTGTGTGAGTGAGTGTGTACTTTGGGAAGGAGGGGTATGAGGGGGCTTTTAAAATGTGAGGCTTGGACAAGCAGCCTCTGCAACACTAATGGATTAACAGCTTGACCTGGCATTCTAATGGATATTGTCTGTGATGTAATGAGCTTTTAATTAGGTCACCTCTGAGCTTGACCCTCGTGTAATGAGGGGGGACGAGAAGCTGAGCGTAAGAGAGTGGAAGACAGATGACAGCCCCCTGACCTGCATGTGTGAAACGTCCCGGGCAGTAAACAGCAATGGACATTCCATGCATTCTCCACCCAGCATCCCTGTGGCCCCCCACCCTCAATCCTTCTCTAGCCAACTGAGGTTCTGCAATAAAGCTTAGCCTTGCAACAGTTTGAGTCACATTTCCTTGACTGCAAAGGAAGACAGGCCTGATTTTACAGCAGGTGTTTTATAAGCTCAGTTTCTTTTAACTTAAAGGGGTCATGACATGAGAAATTTAAATTCTCCTTGATCTTTTGACATGTAAGAGGTCTTTTGTAACTGCCTGCAAGTTTCATAGCTTAAAAGAGCCTCATTGTAGTTTAATCAGTCTTTTTATTTAATCAGTTTTATTTTTTATTTTTAAAAGCTTATTCTAATATTGTTTAGTCTGTGATGTCACATAGGAAAATACATTTGCACAAGACTGACTCCAGAGTAAGAATAGTTAAAAGAGATATGATATGAAAAAGAGAAAAAGAAGAGAAAATAGGAAAATAATCTGGCATCGAAAAACCTGTCTGCATCCAGCGTGTGCCTCTGAGAAATGTAGTTTCAAAGGAAACTGTTTGCGATTTTCACAGACGTGAAAGAAAGGGGTTATTACATTTGGATATGTATTGTACAAAAATGCATGGATTTGGTACAGAGGGACATTATTGCCATATGAGGGATGTTTTAATATGAAGTGTAATGACTATCACCCATTTAAACCCATTCAGAAGAGGGGCTCCATCAATCATGTATAATGTACCTTCAAGTGCTGTGACGTAAAACTAACCTTTACGCCTTCCTCTGAAGCAGAGCGATGGGTTTTTTCTAAGAAAAATATTAGTATTTTTAAAATTATATATATATATATATATATATATATATATATATAATGTAAGTAACTGACTTCTGGTTATTTTCCCAGAGAGCATCGAGTTCCGGCTTCTTGGCTGGTCTATGACTCGATGTAAAACGTTTGACATAAGTTGCATCATATGTTGAATCATAGGTCAGCCAAGAAGCCAGAACTCGATGCTTGTGGACATATCCAAAAAGCTTCAAAATAATGGACACTATCCACCATCATTACCAAGCCTGGAAGAGCCAGGATACATTTTTAAAAAACTGTGACTGTGTTCGTCTGAAAGAAGGAAGTCATATACACCTAGGATGGCTTGAGGGTGAGTAGTTTATGGTATATAATTTTTATTGAACTATTCCTTTAACCTGATGCAAACGTTGCATCAAAAGCAAACAGAAGCCATTAATCATTTACACCATCTGGATTCAGTACACAGATGCCTTTTCAATTTATGACATATTCCATGCATTTGAGTCTGCTGACAACCGGAAGACCAAAAGAACATCTGTTTTGATGCATTTGGGTTAAATAATTTGTTTATGTCTCTGTATGGACTTCAGAAGGACTAAGAAACAAATGGATTTATTTTTAATTCCGTTTTGGATCCCATCGAAGTATTACATGTCTGTTCAGAGCATTTAACTTTAGATCATTTTGTAAATGAGGCACAATGTAACGAGAAAGCAGCCAGATCTTTTAACTCTCAGGTTGATGGGTTGAGGGTCAATGTAAGGAAAAAAACTGAAGCATTTAGATTTCCCTTCACTGGATCTAAGGGGCCAAGCCCAACCCCTGAAAAATATCCCCATACCATTACCCTTCCTCTGCCAATATTTACAGTGGGCACAGTGCAGTCAGGCAGGCATCCACCAAATTCAGACTCACCCATCAGACCTAACCCATTTTATGAAGCTCCTACAGCAGTTTTTATATTAGTGTTTATATTAATGCCAGTGGAAGTTTTTACATCATGCTCCTCAGCACTCTATGACTTGCTTGCTTCATGACTGAGTTGCTGCTGTTCTCAGATACTTTCTAATTCTCAAATACAGTTGACGGTGGAATATTACCTAGAGAGGACAATTTACACTTACTACAAAGGTGGTGTTCTATTACAGTTCCATGCTTGAATTATTGAGCCCTTCAGAACAGCATATTTTTTTAACAAATGTTTGCAAATACAAAACTGCATGGCGAGGTGCCTGATTTTACACACCAGTGGCACAAGCCGCATTTCCATTACCCTTCAAATTGTGCAAATTGCAATTGCGAATTTAAAATATGCTTAATGGATACACGTCAATTTTGCAAAAACTCCCATATATCGCAAAAAAGATTTTACGCTGTCATGGGGTGGTTTTTCAGGCAATTCGAAAAATAAGTACTTCGCAAAACTGCAATGGAAACAGGTTTTTCACATTTACAGGTCACAAGGCATAAGTAAAAAGTCATATGATCATTCTTAAATGTATTATAACCTCCAAGAAACACTTAATACATGTTCATTCTCGAGTATAAGGGGCTTTCCCTGCCATTTGTCATGAATGAGCCAGAGGCGTGCGGATCCATGTGCAAAAGGTTTATTCGTAGTCGGCAGATCAGGGTCAAACAACGGCATACAGGGACATAAGGGCAAGGCTTAAATCAGAGTCGAGGTACACAAGCAGACAATCCAAGGCAGGCGGCAAAATAACAAAAACAGAGAACAGTCCAGAATCAAACACAGGAAAACAAACACGGGAATGAAATGCTCGGAATTGAGATGCAGGTGCAATCACAATACTTCGCACTACACAGTTCAAAGAGACTGGTATTTATGCTGAAGCTAATGACTGAAGGGGGCATGACTGATAGGCAACAGCTGTGGGGAAGAGGAGAGTTCTGGGAGATGGAGCAACAGAGATTCTGATATGCAACAGAATGGAGGGAGTGCCCTCTAGCAGAGCTTGATGGCACTTCCGGCTGGTATCGTGACACTATTAATGCTTACACAGTTTAAACTGCACAAGTCTGCAGTGCCATTCGGCTCTGATATGGACACTGAAGCAGTTTGTGGTCACTCGGTTGATGCTTTTAATTCCAGCTTCGCCGCACACATTTCTCCGTGCTGCTTCTATAAAGATAGACGAATACACCTCCTTTGTATAAATGTATCCAAAATCCATAAAATCTCACCAAAATTTGTTGCTATGACTTATTGCGGGGGCCAAAAATTTACATTTTAGCCACAATTTTGTAGATAAATTTAATGACTTGCACACATCTTTTGAGTTTTTTTTTTTTTAAGTTTAGGGACAAATATAGAACCGTTTTGGACAAACATTACCGATGGTTATAGCTGTCACAACCGGTGCCTCTGAGGCCATCTCCGATCGCCAGCAGTGGGAACCTTCGCCGGACTATTAGGTTCCTACCCAAATACTTCTAACTCACATACCTTGACTGAGTCGCGCTAGGGGTTAGTCATTATTTCCACAATAAAAGGACTGGACTTTGTGCACTACAGTGCGAAGTATTATCGTCCCATGGAGGTACTTCCGAGCGTTTATTCTTCTGACTGTTTTCCCGTGTATGATCTTGGATTGTTTATCTCGACTCTGATTCTCGCCGCCCGCAATTGTGACATCCACCAGTTTTCAGACTATTCTCATGGATTATCTGCTACACGTCGAACTGTTGGTGATATTGATTCCTGCCTGTTTACACTGTTGAATAAATACACCAAATGGATCCTAATGATTCTGAGTCATTGTTACAATAGCTTTCAATTGAAAGCAGTTGGCAACACTGCTCAGAAGTGTTAACTACTATTTACCCCTGAGCAAAGAAGTATGCGATAAGATTAGATGAGATTAGAAAATAATTTTCTGAATTTTCTAAATATCAACCTCCACCACCACAAATATCAACCCAAATTTAATTAAAGAAGATGCTCACTTGAGGAGATTTCTTCAAGTTGACACAAAAAACCCGGAGAGAAGTAATTTCACAAATGTTTATAATAAACTCAATACAATCCGCTTTCCAATTTCCACATAAGGTTCCATAAGGCACATAGTCCCTGTATCTGTAACAGCTGGGATAGGACCAATTATATTAACGTTAAAAAAAATCATATCACCTTTAATATGTCATAATAAAATCAAATGACACACTAGGTCATACGTAGCAGGGGCCTGAGGCAATCATAAATCAAAGAAATACATCCAGCCATCTGCACATCTGCTGGATGAGCCAAATTATTTTAATGTCCACTTTGAGGCTGAAAGCTGAAATTTTCATCCAAACTCTGGAGCTGTGGAGATGTGTGTACTGTAACAGTTCTCTCAAGTTCATGCACAAAGTATAGAGCACAGGTTATCATGCAGTGGACACAAACCACAAGTTCCAGAATTGTACATTTGTCGGAATGTTTGCAAGCAAAGCACAATTTGGGACCCATATTCTGTGATTATACTGTACGTGTGGACCACCAGGCCATGTGGTATGCAGTGCCCATGAATCAAACTACCACCAATGAATAAATGTCCTCTCTACCTTGTGAGACAACAAGATTGAATTGTTAAAGTTATCCTGCTTCAATGGGTGTTTAGAGGAAAACTTTTAGAGCAGAAGAACCAAAAAAAATATATATATTTTTTTTGGTATATTAGGACAATGTATTTGTCACGCCCATCACAGCCCACACGCTTTCACTGCCCTTTATATTCAGATGTACCACGCCATCACACACTCTGGAATCCACATCAGTCACCACCAAATACACACAATCACCATTCACTGATCCCAGATCAGCAACAATCACACGGCCCCAGTCACCTGATTAGTAACCACGCACACCTCCTGCCACTCACCTGCCATGCTTAAAAGGATGCTCTCACCACATGCTTGTCAGCTGAGCTGAGTGCAACTATCCTTCATGTCTGCCCAAGTCAGTGTGTTCCCAGTATTGCAACGCAAGAGACTGATATCCTTACCTGTGCACTTACATGTGAGTATACCGATCTAAGTGTGTTCAAGTTGTGGCACTGGGAGAGACTGTTCACTTTGCTACCTGCAACTCATGTTTACCGGCACTGCTCTCTCCTTGTTCATATCTCACAAGACTGTTTAAATAAATAACATTGTATTTGAAGTTCCAGTGTTCTTGTCCTTACTGAGCGTGACAGTATTGATGGTGATGGTTTTTTTTTTTTTTTTTTTTTTTATAAATTAAATAATAAATTACACCAGGAAGTCATCTATCAGTGATTTAGTTAAATAATAATAATAATATTTTATCAATTCGTGTCACAGTATGGTGCGGGAAGATCTCAAGTAGTATAGGCATTGCATAGATGGGACCAGATGAAGAAACACAATGACATTATTAGACAGCATGATAATTGCACAGGTCAGGTTGGACAGTGGGTCACAGGTTGTTGATCGTGGCCTGTGGAATGCTTGTTCACTCCTCTTTAATGGCTGTGTGAAGTTTCTGGATATTGGCAGGAACTGGAACACGCTGTCTTATGCCGAGTTCAGACTGCACGATTTTAGCCCCGATCATGACTCGCCGTCAGGTTTTGAGAAATCACAGACAAATGGCTGAAATCACAGGCAAATCCCCGACACCCATGAGATATTTGCCATGCTAAATATTTGGACCTGTCGGCAATTCAAGATCATGCCATGTGAAATGTGTTCTGACTGAAAATAACATTGGCGATTACCTACAGCCAATGAGAAAGCAACATCCAGGGCACTGTGAAGTTGGGGGAGAAGTTATGAAGGTATAGAAGGTATAGCATCCTCTATAATACGCACATGCAATTTGTATGGCAAGCTTCTTTATTTTTAATAATCCTAGTCTCACGTGAGAACCCCAGTCTTCCTACACGTGACCTCGTGTTGTTTCCATGTCACTTCTCACATGTGTTTGACAGTGTTTGACAGCCGAAATTTTAATTGTTCAAAAAACAGCAAGACTCCACATTAATGTATAAAAATGCCACAAATCTGCTCTATTTTCTGTTCGTGGTCAGTTATTATCCATGTGTGGCGTCCAAGTTTATAAATGAATACTAAAGGACAGCTTCTAATATATACAGTATGTGTAGAGTGATTTATTTAATTCATCTAACTCTCGCTGGGGTAACCTTGTATGTGTGAAGCGGTCAAGTGAAGGCGTATTTAGGGCAGGTTTTACATAGATGTCGCTAGGCAACTGGCCCAAGAGTGGGAATTATTTCAGCCTCTGTGTTCCAGGTCCGAGGCTAATAGCTCTGCCCGGCTCGTACAGGACCGCGGTCCTTCAACCAAAACAGCTCATACTGTTTCAGCTATTAAAATAGTTTAGATTTTTGTGTAATGGCAAAATATTAATATTTCGTTTAGGTTTTTTTATTAAGGTAATTTAGAAAAACGCTTGGAGCATTTTTGTTCATTAAATATTATGATTAATGGTCGTTTTTTATCAATTTAACCTTTTCAAATCATCACAACTTGCCTAAAATAAAATAAAACATTTCAAGCAAATAACCCTGTTTAAACATTAAACCTGCGCTGTAATAACACACGTGCGAAGGTATGATGGTAGTATATTCACTTTGTGAAGAGAATCGAAAGCAGGGTCTTGCAGCACACGGAGGAACCAGTGCAACCACTTGCATTTTGTCCCGTGGAAACAAAAAGGCGGACGGCATATTTTTTTTTTGATAGGCTAAAAGCAGTGGTATTCAAACCTGTCATACAAGCACCCCTTCCCTGCACATTTTGCATGTCTCCCTTATCAGACACACCTGATTGAACTCATCAGCTCGTTAGTAGGGACTTCAAGACCTGAATTGGGTTTGTCTGACAAGGGAGACATACAAAATGTGCAGGGAAGGGGTGCTTGTAGGACAGGTTTGAAAACCACTGGGCTAAAGGTATGAGTAATACCTCATTCAGAACTGTTAAGGGTCTACTTTCATTTGTGTGTCACAAAAAAACAAAATCAGAAAAACCAAATCTCCGCGAAAAAAGACATTAATTAAAAAAGCTTTAAATGACCACTTAATGTAAAAATCTAATCTAATCTTTCATTATAATTTGAATCCATAAAGATGACTTAAGGTGCAGAGGAAATGGCAAATGGAAATTAATCTTTGGCACACGGACTCAGAAAACACTAAATAATTGAAATATCTTCCTACTTTTTTCCTCTGACATATTCCTGGTAATTAGGCTACTTTCGCTGAAGCTGTGACAAGCTTTAGCCTATTGCGTGTATTTGAATGCAGAACTCTTCAGTTGCGCTGACGGCGCGCTCTCTGTATTTTGGTGAAAGTAACTCAAAAGTAATACAGGAGTCATGTAACGCATTACAATTTTGAATTGTCACACGGTCACAGCCCACTGATCCTAGGTCAGCCGTCTTCTCATACTCCTGTGACTTAATTATTGATGGATGAAACCTGTGTGCAACCAAGCACCCAGCATATAAGCTGAACTCACCAGAGAGAAGACAGCTGAGCTCAAGGTAACTACCTTTAATACTTACCTACCACCTTGTGTAATCCTCTCATGTCTATCGATCTTCAAAGTAGAACCTACAAAGCTGAATTGAATACTGTCTTCACGTTACCTGCTGTGTGTGCTAACCGGAAGGATATCTTGAGTCTTACCTCCCTACTCACCTGGAAAGCCCTCAGTCTGGAAGTATAGCTGGAGTCTTAACTCGCTACTCACCTGGAAAGCCCTCAGTCTGGAAGGATAGCTGGAGTCTTACCTCGCTACTCACCTGGAAAGCCCTCAGTCTGGAAGGATAGCTGGAGTCTTACCTCGCTACTCACCTGGAAAGCCCTC
>JAUCMU010000033.1:16791336-16801408 GCA_032275025.1 Enteromius treurensis
TGTGTGTGTTCTGGTGTGTTTAGGGCTGATGTGTGTGTTCTGGTGTGTTTAGGGCTGATGTGTGTGTTCTGGTGTGTCTAGGGCTGATGTGTGTGTTCTGGTGTGTGTAGGACTGGAGGGTCTGGATCTCCGCGGAGCTGCTGTGGTTCTGGTTCCGGTGGAAGATCTTCCAGATCTCTGTGTCCTCCGTGTCTCCTGCTGGCTCAGTGTGTAGCTGATCCAAACCTGTCGTTCTTGAACCCAAACACAGATTTTACATGCTTCTCTTTTCCCTTCAGTGAAATTGTAAAGCAGTTTTGTTCATGAAACATCCTGTAAACGATATTGGCGCATTTTCCTCATGAAAGACATTCAGTGTCCATAAACTCAACAGATAGAAAAAACAACTTCAGAGAGGAACATTTTGATAAATGACTAGAGCTGTCAAATGCTTGATTGTAATCCAAAATAAAAGTGTGTTTACACATATGTATTGTATATATTTATTATGTATATATAAATACACACACCTATACAGCATATATATTTGATCATATTTATATGTATTTACATGCATGTATTATATTAGAATATATAATATTACGCACAATTTATATAACATAAATATATTTAAAATATAAATGTAACATGTTTTTCTTAAATATATACATGTATGCAAAATAAATATATGCCGTACACACACATATCATGTAAACAAAAACTTGAATTTTAGATTAAATTTATTATTTGACAGCACTTTAAATGACATATTCAAATATTACAAGTATGGAAAGTATTTATAATGAATCTGTCAGTGATGTTTTATTTAATGCATGTTTGAATAAATCTGTGTTGACATCAATGTTAACTGTTATGTGCCTATTGAAATGTTTACATGTATACTGCTCCATGTTTTTATGCTTTTTACATTTTTAATAAATGTATTAAAAAATGTTTATTTGGGGATTTTAGCTAAATAAAAACCTTTTTGGTAAATATTAGCCTCTTAACTGGCATGACCTGATTGTATGCCTCGTGCTTCAGAATCAGACTGAAAACTCAAGGTTTGTTTTGATGAGTTCTGGAACATGAGAGGCATCACTGAACTCTGAAAACACAAAAGATTTAGTGGAGAGGAGGATTATGAGTGAAAAGGGTGTGTTATGGTCATCTGCTGCATCTCTATGGATCGAGTCTGGTCTGATCTACACGTGTGTGTGTGTTAGAGATGAATGATTGTCAGTGTGTCAGGAAAAGGAGTGTGAGACTATCCTCCTATATGAGCTTTTCATATTCATTTAGCTTAAATAAATATAATAAAATAACACACACACTGAAAAGCATTTCATGCATTTCGCTTTGGTGTTCCAGACACATTAAAATAGGCCTACACACATTCACATTACTCTTTATTTACATGTATCGCAGGGACTCAAAACTATACACACAGAGAGAAAGATGTGTGTGTGTGTGCGCAGCTGTCTCACACACTCATGATAGCTGCACACACACACAGCAGCAGCTGCGGCCTCATGGGAGCGACACACCCTCATTTCTGTGTGTTTAGATCATCCCTGAACGTGATTGGATTGATGTGTTTCTTCATTTGACCCACATGTACAGCAGGAAAACTAGGTCTATGAAGAGCCCCTGTAAAACACAAGCCAGAGTGTGTTCAGCCTGTATTCAGTGGAGTGTGTCGCTCTCTTGTGGTCGCTTTGTGAAAATAAGTTGGAAGCTTCTGTAGGCCATATGAAATATATTTTATTTGCATCCGTCTCTGGAGCACAGCTATATCTGTAACAATACACAACAACACACTGTACGAGTCAATATTATAATTGTTTCTTTTATGCTAAAAATCATTAGGATATTAAGAAAAGATGATGTTCCGTGAAGATAGTTTGTAAACCGTAAATATATCAAGATTTTTATTACACCCTCAGATTCCAGATTTACAAATTTATGCATCTCAGCCCAATATTGACCTATCCTAACAAACCAGGATCACTCGTTTGTAAAACGGTGTAAGGGTCAGCTGCAGAGAAAAGTGTCCGTGTCTCGTATTCTGTCAGCTCATTTCAGCGCTGTGATGTGTGATTGTTAATGAGAGTAGAGACACTCGTCAGCTGTCGTCAGGTATAAATGAGTCGTGCTGTGATGGAAATGGACAGATCTGATCACAGCAGACATTACATCAGCAGCTTCACAACGTAAACTTGTTCTCCGTCAGAAGTACACGTGCTAGACAGCATTCATTTCTTCATTTTAATGAGATTTACTTATTACAGACCCAGCGTAATTGTAAAAGGGGGAATGAATTGTTTTTGGGTGATGTTTTTGACAGCTGTGCAGTCTGATCTCCAGACGTCTACTTCAGGTGTTATGTCATATAGAAATAAATATCAATCTTAAGCATTACATAACGTACAGGCATACAGCTATTAATCAGGTTTAAAAACAGTACGTTCATTTTCTAGCAGTTCCACAAATATGTAATAAAGCATTCGTAACATGATGAATGTTAGTTTACATTCGTCTGGTCACACAACATACAGGATGCTCAAGTACAATTTATTAAAGTTATTATATAAAATGTTAGAAAAAGAAAACTTGTTTTATATGAATATTAACAAAATAATACACTGGCCTCAAAAAACATGTCTACACTTAAGCAAATATTACAATTTTATGACTACTTGAATAAAATACGAAAAAAGGCTTTTATTTTAAAGAAGCACCAATTTGAATTACTAAATTTTATAAATGTTTCAACTAATATATATAAATAAAATATTTAAACAAATATTTAAATGTATATAATATATATAATATAGTTTGTTTACTATGTATTATATCGTGCCATCAGCTATTTTTATATATATATATATATATCTCCATCTTTTTTTTTGCGTTAGAAGAAGAAATGTGATTGATTTGTGTGTGTGTTGCACATTATTTTGAAATTAAAAAATAGCCCGTGAGCGGGGTGAAACACTCTCACTTCCGGTTCCTGCGTCGCTTGTTGTTTGCGTTCGAACCGTGATCCGAACAGAGCTGTTTCGACTCTCTAAGATTCACTCGATTCGCTCGATGAATTCAACAGACGCGCGCCTGTTCAAAACAAACGCCCGGATGAATCGATTCCCTCTCGGAAATGACTCCCAACAGCAGCTTCATCTTGTGTAGTTCAGTTTGGAAAAGAAGAAACGGGGCGCGAAGAAAGTAGCGAGATCCGATTAAACCGCTGAAAGTGTGTTCGCGCGATATCGCCGCGCAGATGTGTGTGATCTGAGGCGACTTTCGAGGCGATCTGCAGGCGCAGGAGTCGAACCAGTGCTCAGCCTGCACTGAAGCAGGCCCAGATCCAGCTCAGAGTTCTACCCCGAGGTACTGTACGATGTCTCTGGAGGAGTACGAGCGGCATTACGCCTCTCTGAACTCCGAGTCTGGATGCGAGTCCGTCGGTGGAAGATCATCAACATCCGGAGCTTTCGGCGGAGAAGAGGAGCGACTGCACTACATCCCCATCCGAGTGCTGGGGAAGGGCTCTTTCGGAGAAGCGACTCTGTACAGACGCACTGAGGTGAGCAGCACACACTACAGCGCTCGCTCGCTCGCTCCCTGTAATTAAACATTAATATCAGCAGCAATTAACAACACGGTCTACGTCACTGTCCGCTGTCAGAGGCGCTCTGCTCTGATTGGCGGGCTCAGCGGTACAGCTACGCCCACTGCTCACCTTAATTAAGGATCGGACAGAGCAGATGACTGGAGCAAATTAAACCTCATCAGGGGCCAGTTGCTCAGAAAGTTTGATCTGGGTCAGAATGATGTTTGGCTGTCCTGGATCGGGTAACACATTTTTTGGGCTGGTTTTTAAAGCAGAATCGCCTTGATCCAGATTCACACTTCATCAGATAGTTTTGCATTGCATTTACACACATAGCTGCTTCTGACTGGCCCATCTTTGGTGACTGTGCCAATGTAGTTTACAGTCAGTGATAAAAAAAAAAACACCTTAAAATTAAATATAATAGTAGTGCTGGAGTGATATTGACAGCTTTTTTGGGATACATTACATGTTACATATGTACATTTTTCTTTAGAGTATTTAAAGTTGTATTTAATTTTTGTTCCCTTCGGCTGGGATCAGAATAATCTATATAAGTATATATATATATTTTTTTTTTTTTTTTTTTTTTTATCAAAAGTATTCCAAAATTACTAAAACCTTTTGAAAAACACAAACTGAGGATTTAATCCAAATCAAAACCAAGATTGCATCTAGTTTCTTTTAAACAACAATTTGTTAAGATTTGGTCCGATCCGAAATCTGATCACATCACTTTTGAACAACTACGTATCCTGTGTACGTATAGCTTGTTTTAACCATAGACTAAAAAGACTAAATATAGGAATTCTGACTTTTTATTTCACAAATCAATTTAACAAAAATCTTGTTTCAACAACAATAAAATAAATAAATAAAAATTGCAACTTTTTCTATTTTTTTCTCACAATTCTGAGTTTTATGCATCATCAGTGACCTTGTGAGGGAAATAGTTTGAATTGAAAAATAAACTTACAATTGTGAGAAAAAAGTAGCGTAAATAAATGAAACAAACAATAGAAATGTAATAGGATGTTTTATTTCACAATTCAGACAAATTCAGTTTTATTGTTAAATATAAAGTTGTAGTTAGTTTTTAGTTTTTTCGTGATGGAAACATATAAACGTAAACATTTCTGCACATGCTGAAATAGAAAACAATATTCAACATTCCACATTTCATAAATGTATTAAAAAAAAACATGCTTTGGCTCAGTTTCTGAACTCTACTCTCACGATCGTTTTATGGGACGTCATCTCGAACGCATGCACAGGTTTAGCTGATGGAGCTGGTGTTGGTGGATTCTGTGCAGGATAACTCTCTGGTGGTGTGGAAGGAGATCGATCTGAACTGTCTGTCGGATAAGAAGCGCAGAGATGTGATGAACGAGATCAGCATTCTGTCCATCCTGCAGCACAACAACATCATCGCATACTTTAACCACTTCATGGACAAGAACACGCTGCTGATCGAGATGGAGTACTGCAACGGTACCCCCCACACATACACACACACACACACAGCTGTGATGTGCCGTGTGTTTGAACAGTAGTCTGGATGTGTTTTGTGTTTGTGCAGGTGGAAACCTCTACGACAAGATCAACCAGCAGAAGGGAGCGCTCTTCAAGGAGGAGGTGAGTTCAGGAGAACTGTGTCTCACACTGGGCACGTACAACACACTTAGGACCAGTTTTACTAAACGGAGTAAATTAGTAGGAGCCCCTACTCGGACATCTGTAGGTTTCAGCTTCATAGAGAAATGTTGGAAGACCCGAAGCACACACCATTTGTATTGGGTTTATGCTTATGCTCTCTGGTTTTAGCCTTTAAAAAACTAAAAAGAAGTTATTTTATCCCTGCTCTGTCGCTCACAGATGGTGGTGTGGTACTTATATCAGATCGCTGCTGCCGTGGCTCACATCCATAAAGCCGGCGTCCTGCACAGGTTAAGACAGAACCACAGAAGCTCTGCTTTCTCATCGGCTGATTACGAATAAAGCAGCGCAGGCGCTGAGAGTGTGGTGTGTTTGCTTTGTAGGGACATCAAAACGCTGAACATCTTCCTCACCAAAACCAACCTGATCAAGCTGGGAGACTATGGCTTGGCCAAGAAGCTGGACTCTGAGGATTCAATGGCTGAAACTGTAAGTGTGACACAGCTTGATCAGTATCATCATATTATCGTGAGGTTTGAGGATGAATTCTGTGTGAAGAAAATTAAAAGATATTACAATATTTATTTATTTGTTTGTTTAAGGCACCCCAAACTGGGATTAAATGTAAAATAAATTAAATCATAGAAATATATATATATATTTTTTAATGATGAAAATTAATTATATATATATATATATATATATATATATATATGTGTGTTTGTTTGGGCTTCTCAAACTGGGGTTAGAAAGCTAAAATAATAGTCATAATAAATAAATCAAGTTTTATATATATATATGTGTGTGTGTGTGTATATACACTACTCACAATAAGTTAGGGATATTGTGAGAGACTGAGTGGATGTCATACTGTACGTACGGTGTTTGTTTCACTTCAGAACTTGTTGGGATAGGGAGGCACTTGTATTGGGGTGATAGACACACCTCAGTTTGTGTTTTCCATGTAATGGTCTCATTGTGTTCAGGTAGGGCTGGGCGATATATATATATATATCGAACGATACATTATGCGCATCTCGTCAGTAAAGATGGTTCTTTGATTAGCGTTAAACCTCCGTCAGCTGTTTTTAAATGCAGCGCCAGTTTATGAACAGAGCCGTAGATCAGTGACAAGCTGCGCGCTGAGTTTCGCGGTGATTCAGTGGCGCAGCTTCTCAGTGATCTACGGCTCTGTGTTTAACCTGGCGTTCCTTTTAAAAACAGCTGACGGAGGTTTACTGCTAATCAAAGAACCGGCTTTACTGATGACATTGTTATGAAAACATAACAATGCTTTCCTTTAGAAAAAGGACACAACACACACAACGTCACTTAACGGACGAGCAGCGCCACTTGCCCATGGCGTGCCTTCGGATCGGTGGCAGGAAGTCTGATCTTGCTCGTGAACTTGGTGTGTCATCAGCAGACATTCATCAAGACACAGAAGTACTGGCAGAGTTCATGACAGACCGCAGTGATGACCAGTACCTACGGACCTATGCACTCAGACATCGTTATGCAGCTGCCACACAGCTGCAGGCCGGTTTACGAGATGTGACATTCGCCGCCGTGAACGTTTGCAGTGGGCACTAGACCATGTGACCTGGACACTGCAACAGTGGTCCTGTTCGGGTCACCTTGCACAAAAATGATGGTCATAAGCGTCGCTGGAGAAGGCGAGGTGAGCGATACGCTGAGGTCAACATGGTCCCCAGAGTTTGTTTCGGTGGAGGAGGTGCAACAGTCTGGGAAGGATCACCAGTCTGGGACCAGTTGAAGCAGAGACTGGATGATCGTACCCCAGCCCCACGTGACCTGGCAGAACTTGGCATTGCCTCAGAGCAGAATCATGAGGCTAGTGAGGGCATGAGACGTCGCTGTCAAGCTGTCATTGCAGCAAATGATGGAAACACCCGCTACTGACATCTTCAGTTTTTGTTATTTGGGGCTGTCCTTGTTATTGTCTACATTTTTGGGGTGATAAATATTAAACTGATGAAAATGGTGTTTCTTCTCATGTATTATTAGTAATATCAAAGCGAACTTATGTCATTAAAATTCTGAGCAAATGGCAAAAGCACTCATGTAAATAACAATGTCCATAACTTACTGTGAGTAGTGTGTATATAAATCACATGCAGAATATGTTTTTACATGCAGAAGTTTTAGTTAACATAATATGTGTGTGTGTGTGTGTGTGTGTACTGTGCATATTTGTTATCAATATATAAATACACATATACGCATATAAATATTTAAGAAAAATGTGTTTATATATTAAATATAATTATATTTAATAGTTGATTATAACTATATACATGCAAATACATTTAAATATTTTCAAGTGATTTGCTGTATGTGTGTGTGTGTGTGTATATGTATATATATATATATATATATATAAACAATAAATATACACACAGATTATGTAAACAAAAAACCCTTACTTTGGATGTGATTAATCACAATTAATCGTTTGACAGCACTAATACAATAAAAGTAAAGCACTTAAATATTTACTTCCATCCTACGTGACTGTTAACAGACTTCAGGGAATATATACTATATATATATATATATATATTATAATTTAAATAATAATAATAATTTAAATATTAAAAAAGCAGTTAAATAGTTAAGTAATTTATTTAATGTTCCTGCATTGTATACGGTATATACTTATGTGAATAAATCTCCATTATGTGTATTTTGTTGGATTGTCTTTATTGCAGTCACACACACATATATTAGCTTCTCCCTCACTTGACCTGGACCGTCACTCATTGGTCCTGTGCCTCTTGTTGATCTGATATGTTTTGTCCTGCAGTGTGTCGGTACGCCGTACTACATGTCTCCTGAACTGTGTCAGGGAGTGAAGTACAACTTTAAATCAGACATCTGGGCCATGGGCTGCGTCTTATTTGAGATGCTGACCCTCACCAGGACCTTCGATGCCACCGTAAGAGTCTCTTCATCTCAAACATTCACAAACACTTCTTCATGAGACTGAGATCTGCTCAGTGGTGTGTGAGGATGATGATGATGATGATGATGTGCTTTCCAGAATCCTCTGAACCTGTGTGTGAAGATCGTTCAGGGCAACTGGACCATGGAGATCAACTCGGACATTTATACGGCTAACCTCATCAAGCTGGTGTACGAGTGTTTGGATCAGGTAAGGCTGTGTCACGCTCACTGTGCCTGTCAGTCATCTCAGTATTCACGTCATACTGACTCTGGTGTGTGTCGATGATTAAGGACCCAGAGAAGAGGCCGACAGCGGAGCAGATTCTAGAGCAGCCCGTCATCTCTGGTGTGAGAGCGTGAGTGAACCCTCCAATCAAAACACAATAAACAATTTCAATCCCACAACAAATAATCATTTAAGGACTTTTAATTGCATTTAAAACCGCTGCCTGTAACTTTTGGTGTTTTTGCTTAAAATAATCCAAAACCAATTTTTGAGCAAGTGAATAACCAGCCATTTTAATTATTTATTTATATTTTATTTATGATGTACATTTTATTATTAGTTTATAAAAAATTTTTTATTTAAATTTCTTAATTTTTTATTTTATTGTTTAGATACTGTAACATTTAATTTTATCTAATTTTATCTTAATTAGTTTAATTTAATTTAATTTGTTTGTTTTATGCATATATGTTTTCAATATTTAAATTTTATTTTAGTTACATGTATATTGTCTTTTGTATTTACATGAATTTCATTGTTTAAATGAATTTAGTTATTTACTTATTTTAATTTTAATTGTCTGTGTATATGTGTGTGTCTAAATATATATATATATCTATATATATATATGTATATGTATATATACTTCTTTTTTGCTTTATTTTTTATTTTGGTGCCTAATGACACCTTTCTGCTTGAGTTAAGCCGCAGTGATGATGGTGTCGTGACTCTCGATCACGTGTGTGTGTGTGTGTTTGTTCAGTGAGCTGGAGGAGAGGGTGGCGACGCTTAACTCAGCCATCAAGAAACCCAAGTAGGTGTCCTGTGTTTCCTGGCAGGGGTCAGTGTTTGTGGAGCTGTGTTTCATGGTTAATGGTTTTTTGTTTGAGGTTGAGCACAGTGACGGAGACGCCGGTGGCAGTGGTCACGACACGCTCCAGGGAGGTGTATTTCTGGGGCGGCGGGAAGTTCACTCCTCAGAAGCTGGACATGTTTAAGGGCGGCAGCAGCGCTCAGCACGTCTGTGCCGGAGAGACACAATTCGCTGTGGTGACCGTCGAGAAGGAGCTGTACACCTGGGCTGTGAGGGAGCTTCACATCACACTGCTCACATCTGTAGTCATACTGCATACAGATCAGAAACAGAACTGAAGATTAGAATCCAGTCTAGAAAGTCTACAATTGTTTTTTATTTTGATTTATTAGTACCTGAAAAATATTGAGTCAAGGTTATAATAAATAGTGTTGAGAAATGTCTACAGAAAGAAAAAATCATGACATGGTATATTGGCCCAACCCTAAAAAAAAAAACTAAAAAAAACATTAGTTACATTAATAAACATAAAAAATTAAACCTAGTTGCCATTTCTCATTTTAATCAACTTGATGTGCTAAAATAATTAAATATGAAATAATAATAATAAACAATATAGCTATATATAAAGACATTAATTGTCTTTAAATTATTCATTTGTTTATTTGAATTATTTATATATATATGTATATATTATTTTTTTTTTTTACATATAACTTCAAATATATATATACATATATATTAGTCTCAGCCTCAGACGTCACGCCCACGGAGCGTTGGCTGAACGTCTGATGCATACGGTACACTTTTCTGGAAA
>JAUCMU010000033.1:16832886-16849170 GCA_032275025.1 Enteromius treurensis
CACCCCTACTCTTTACGATGAGTGTCATGGGATTTTTAATGACCACAGATAGTCAGGACCTCGGTTTAACGTCTCATCCGAAAGACGGTGCTCTTTTGACAGTATAGTGTCCCCGTCACTATACTGGGACATTAAGACCCACACAGACCACAGGGTGAGTTTTCCCAGGAGGTCTCCCATCCAGTTACTGACCAGGCTCAGCCCTGCTTAGCTTCAGTGGGCAACCAGGCTTGAGCTGCAGGGTGATATGGCTTATGTTCACTTTTAATTTTTAAGTAATGATTTTTAAGTAATGATTTAAGAATTTAAAGTAATGTTCTTGCTTTAGGTTTTCTGAATGAATACGTTTCTGTAATTTTATGGTAGTGTAATTTGTTTTGGTGGCAAAAGCTGAATTTTCAGCCGTCATTACTCCAGTCTTTACAGTCACATGATCCTTCAGAAATAATTCATATTACTCAATAATCTTTATATAACTATCATCAGTGAAAACTGGTTGTTTTTATGCATTTAAGGATTCTTTCAAAAGCATTTTTATAACATTATAAATGTCCTTACTGTCACTTTTTATCAATTAGATGTATTCTTGCTGAGTGCAAAGTATTAATTTCAAAAGTTTTGAATGATGTTGTTAGGTAAAACAATGCAAAATACAGTTTCATGGCTGGTAAGACGCATTTCATAGCCGGTTACCCACCTTAGCATGTGTGGCAAAAAGTTAATTTTGCACCCCAAAAAAAGACTATGAGACGAGACTGAGAATCCCAGGAGGCAGTGTAGGGATATGGGGAGAATGTATGCAAAGCCTCTTCAAGAGCCATAGGAATTTTACAGATGAGCAGCATGTCCCTGAGAGACTATGACAGGCCTCACACATCTCCCCTACTGCGACACTCAAACTCCCAGCTTCTCTTTGTTCCCATAATCCACTGTGACGGTGAGGGTCGCATTTCCACTGCAAAGGGCCTGACTGGAGGAGGGGCTGCAGGATCACACGGGCCATTTATAAGGCCACAAAAAAATGCTGGGGCCCTGGTTATGTGTCCACAGGGTCAAACAAAGAGGTCTTTCTCCTTTTTGAGACACTTGATGTTGCTTTTGTTGTTGTTGTTTTGGCTCTCTCAGTATGAAATAAAGCAAGTCTTCAAAGAGGGTTCAGCTTCTAACTGTTTTCGACAGCATTTGTTCAGTTTTTCAGACAAGCATGAGTGCTTCCAGAATCCTCCGAATATGATATTAAGATGTTCTTGTCCAATCCTTCCTCACAGGTACTGAATCTGCCAGCCCCGCAGTAAGTTAAGAACGGGGGGCTTTCAAGTGCATGACTGATAACTGGCTATATTTTATCCACCGCTCCTCTGTCGGCTTCTTTCTGCCGCTCTCCCACCTTCCCACTTTCATTCTTTCTACCATACGCAGCTGAAACCTCCATTACTCTCGAACGCAGAGCCAGGGAGATGAAGTGTGAGATGATTTCCTGTGAATGTGGCCATGTGCTGACTCTCGTTACTCTCGCTCTTAATGGATTCCACACTTCTGCACATTGTGAGCGTACCCGACAAGGACTCCTGGATATGTCCTTGTTCTCAAGAACATTACAGTTGCTTTTGTAGAGTAGATGTGTGTGGCCGTTGTTTTTATATTCAATGCATTTCTCCCTCTCTATGTCTGAAAAGGGTGTGAGAAACATTGATTTGAGTCTGTAATATTCTGTTTGGGAAATTACCTCATATTGCAGCATGAAGTGTGTTGGTGTAAGTTTATTCTGTCTCTACAAAAGGAAAATTGAAAAAGCTTCAGTGTTGGTGTTTCGTTGGGAATGAACTCTTCAACCTTCAACCTCTTTTTTTCACCCCGCCCCACCATCTCAACTCTACTTCAAAATCTCCTCCTCTCCCCTTTGTCTTTGAAACGCCACTTTCTTCTTTAGAGATTTGTTTCAGACTAATTCGGTTAGCTTTTTAATTGCCTCCATTCATGAGAGTGTGTATGTGTGTGGATGCAGATGTGTGATGAAGGACCTCGGTTCATACACGCATTCCAGTGTGAGAAGAGACCTGAAGGAGCTGCCACGTTAACAAGAGGAGTCTCTCTCTTTCTCTCTCTCTCTCTCTCTCTCTCTCTCTCAAGCATATGGCATGTGCTCTGAACATGAACTAACCCTCTGGGGCTTTTAGTTAAAATACGTCCTTATTTTGTGTATGGAGAACATTAGATGTACATCATGTACAATACATCATTCACTTTGACTGTGTTTTTTTTTATTATTGGCCCCTCCATATCTTGGGAAACACAAATGCTATACACATTTGTGTACACTGTGGACTGTGTTAGACCCCTTAAAGGAATAGTTAAACCCGGAAATGAGATAAATTTATGAACCTTGGCGGATGTATACGTATAGAGCTCATCAAATATGGTAAAAAAAATGTTTGATCTTCTCTACCATATTTGACGAGCTCTATAAATGTGCCTTGAACACGGTTTATATATTAATGCATTTTCTTATTTTCATTTTGTGTCAGTCATTTCATGGTTTTGTCTAAAAAAATTGGCTAAAAAAGTTGTTATTCACTGAAAACTGTGACATTTTGCACTAGCCTCTCTTTGGCGCTTTAACAAGAGAAGAATTTAGTTGTTTGTGAACTAGCCTAATTTTTCTGACTGATTTTATAAACTTAAATGAGGCTTAAAAGGCTGATCAGTTCACTTATTGGACATTGCATCAGTAGCTTGAGGAAAAAGTGAACCAGCACAATTAATCGTATTTTAATCACAAAAACGATATTTATTATCAGTTATTAAATATCGTCGCGATTTTACAGTATAAAGACCAAACTGTTTGGACGGATGGGCAGAGTTTATGGACTGGAATGCATCACTATGACGTAACTGCATCTAGATTGCAAGCGCTTTCTGAAGCAGTAGAAGTCTATAGCAGACGGCTGCAAAATAATCATCGCGCAATATGTGATGCGCATCTTGTCAGTAAAGCCTGTAATCAGCGGAAAATTCCATCAGGTGCGTGATCTTACATTGAGCCGCATTCACTACACAAGCTGCGCAAACTCTATTTTATTCATTTATTCATCGCACAATATTGCACGGCTCGTCAGTGAATAACAGCTCTGCGTAGTGAATCACGCACCTGATGGAATTTACCAATGATTACAGAACCGGCTTTACTTGGGCAGTTTAATTGTATTTATTCACAGCTAAGAAAAACTCTCCATCCTAAACATGTTTGGTTTGTTTGTTTTTCTTTATTTGTGACTGTAAAGTGCAATAAGAATACACAAGTGGATAAAAGTTCATTACCAAAGGAATAATCGTCATTATTAATCGTCATTATTAATCGTGATAAAAATTTTGAGCAAAATAAACGTGATAATCATTTTTTATGTTATCATGTAGCCCTATAAATAAGCTACAAACTTTTTATTTAAGACTAACAGTTTATGCAACCAGCCCCTGGAGTGTGTGGAGAGGTTGAGCTGAGTAGCTTGAGGTGGGGAGGAATGAATTTGCAAGAGGATGGCCAGAGGGACGACCTCAATCCTTGCAGTTCTGACAGATATAAGAGAATCTGAGGTTGACTCAGTGTTGGCACAAGATTCCGTGAAACAAGAAAATTCCTCATCGGAGGTAAATATTAAAATATACTTCATAAGGGTGTGACATTTTTCACAGAATAGGACTGGGCCAAATGCTGGAAGAACTGTCACTGGTGAAATGAGTGACAGAACTGAATAACTAGCTTCATTTTATATTACTTATAATTATAGAACATTTAAGAAAATGTTCTCTTTAAATTTGCAATTGAAGCATAATCTAACTAAGTGAATTTGCATACATTTCCATAACAGAAATCTGAGCATTGCATAAAGCTCTTGTTTGATTATGTTGACATATTAAAGTTAATTCTAGATTTCTCTTTTTACCAATAATCTAAAAGTAGGGATGTCATGGTACCAAAACTCTAATAGTTGGCACTGCTAAAAGGACATGATACTTGATACCAAGGTAATACCACTGGTGTAGGGATTGTGGCAAATGAGTTTGGATCCATGTGCAAAGATTTTATTGAGCACACAGGCAGGGGCGGTAAACATCAAAGGGAGGTTAATGAAGGCCCCTTCGGCTGGGATAGAGCAGGCTGTGTGGTCTCAGGGGTTCTCCGCGGTCGAAACGGAGCAGGGCGAGAGTTTGAGGGCGGCCTCCCTGGTCGGAACTGGGCAGGACAAGAGTTCGTTGGCGTCTGTGGCCATGACGGGGACAGGGCCGTAACAGGGCCGGATGATGGTTCAATAGTGGCCATTCTGGGTGGAACGGAGCAGAACACATCTGGTCAAGACGTGGAAACAGGATTCTCAGGGATTGGGAACAGCTCTCCTGGCCATGACTCTGGAAGTGGATTTGAAAACAGGGGAACGGAATCCGCAAGAACCTGCATTGGCTCTCCTGGCTGTGTCGGGCAAACTGTACTTTCAGGGATAAGGAGTGGCACTTCTGGCCGTGACACTGAAACTGGACTGGATAACGGCTCTCCTGGCTGAAACTCAGGAATCGGAATGGATTCTGCCGGCCGTGAGTCAGGATCTGAACTGGATAACAGCTCTCCTGTTCAGGACTCGGGGACTGAACTAGGTAATGGCTCTCCTGGCCAAATTTCTGGAGCAGAACTCAGTAACGGTGGAACGGAATCTGCGGGGATCTGGATTTAGGGTTCAATGTCCTCCATGTCCGTGGCAGTGCAAGGCAAGGGTTCTATGACCCTAAATGTGGCTCTTCCTCCGAGAAGCCCACCGTAAGCGTGGAACCTGCCATCACCAGGAAATAGTCCAAAAAGTCCATGAGACTGCATGCAAACCTCGCCTTGGGCATCCATGATCTTACTGGCTCATTTAATCACGAATCACAGAATTGGGTTACAAAATCTTCGATTGACGATCTACCTTGTTTTAAGTCAAGTAGTTGTTCAGCTGGATTCTTAGCTGACCGGTGTCCTCTATGAAAACCGCTGAATCCTCTTGTGGTATAATATAATAATACTTAAAAAAATAATAAAACATACTCATTTCAAATTACAAAAACACAACATTAGTGGCACTTGGCCTTCAAATAACACACACGCACATTTGCATGGACACTTACACCTATACTCTGAATACAAGCATTAGTTTAAATTCACTTGCATATTGGCAGGCCAAAAATATTTTTTAAACCATTTACATGATCTTAAGTGGTAATATAAGGCGATAATAGGCTAACCCTCAGGCGGATATACAATGAATGAACAAGCTCCAAGCTTTTTCTTCTTCTTATCCCTTTGAGGATGGACTGAAACACTTCCAAGTGTATGCTCTGCCTGCCTCCCGTCAGTTCCGGAAGAATTGTAGCGTCACTACAGAAGAAAATTAAGTACCTGCAGGATTTAAAAATGTTTATAGCAACTTGTTACCATTGTATCAGTACTCATGACATCCCTACGAGAAAGTACTGTCAGCAGGCAAAAAAAGATAAGAAGTTTTCACCAAGTTTATGGAAATGAAATGTCACATAAATCAGTGTGAATGACATGAACAAACCCTTCTATAAAACTCTTCAGAATGTACTATAGCAAGGAAAACAACTGTAAGGTTGCGTGTAAGCGCTGCTGAAATAAACCAAATATTTCACAGCCTTCAAATATATCATTTGAAATTGACATCTACAAACAAAAATAGATAAACCGCAATTAAAATGAACACTTAAATGTGTATTTTGGTTGTCTTCTTTTCACTAGTCTGAAAAAGGATAGATGTTAAAGAAGACCAAAAATCAGCCAGGGCATTTGTCTGTAATGCTTGTCTACAAGTTTACAAAAAGCTTTTAAAATTAACTACAGTAGAGTCGAGTGAATCTGGGATTCCCACCTTCAATGTTGTCACTGTCCTGAAGCGCAGGATAGTAGCTGACATCAGGAAAGTGTCCATAAGGGCAATAACACATCTGTGAGAGCCCAAGGCCTACAGGGAAATGCCAGCCGACAGGCTCCACTGGTGCCTTATCCTGCTGAGAGTCTGCAAGCAAAGCTGCCAAATCAAACACCGGGCTGCCAAGGGCTTCACCCCCAGCGGCAGAATCAAACCCCAGGAAGACGTCAGCACTGGGATTGAGTAGAGTGAGTCTATTTGAGGTGGATGAATCCACCTCACGGTCATCATGGACACCCATTTCTGCATGTGCATCGAGCTGCTTGAATTCAGAGAGCATGCTTCTAATGTCTGAGTGACTCTGATATCCAATATTGGGAAGCGCAGACTCATTCATCATATGACCTTCATCATTTGTTTGGTTTAAACCCTGGAGCGCTGATTCTGAGAGGTGTATGTCACTGTCTGACCGCTGACACGCTCCAATGTTTCCATCACACACAGATGCCGCAGGAGATTTGTGCACGTCTTCATGCATTTCTTCCTTGTTTAAGTCTTCTGGTGTCTTTTTCAGCTGCAGATCTAGCAGTGCTCCGTCAGGACTCTCAGAGTCCATGTGGTCTGCATCAGGAGTAGCGGCTGTGTTTTCTGTGCTGTCCCACTGCAGTAACAGGCTCGTCTGCTGCTGTTCTGAAAGAGCACCGCCACCATCCCAAACCTCTTTGCCATTAATGTACACAAACGGTGCCTTGCACCACAGTTCTGTAAAGAGAGAGAGAAGATATAAAAGTGACATCTATTTGGGAAAAATACCAATTTTTAAAGGTTGCTGAGGAAACTACAGGTTCCACAAACAAAATAAGAACCAAAGGCACGATCAAATAAAAAGCTGCTTCCATCCCCACTGGACTTCTCACACAATCACAAACAAGATCCACATGAACGCATATATTTGTTGACTATTTATTGAAATGGTTTTTCTTACACTTTTGTTCTTTCTTTGATTTACAGGTGCATGTGCATCTCATTTTCTTTTTTTCTGACATTCCTGATTTTTTTGTCTTTTATGCTTTAATCATTGCAATTAAAATAAAAAAGTCTACATGTAATGAATGTGACTTTTTGATGATATTCTATTATTATTATTTTTTTTTTTTTTTTTGATGCACCTATATTGACTTTTTTCTTTGCACATTTTTTTAAATTATAGGTATTTATTACAAAACATACAAATAATAACTGCAAGAAGAAAAGTTAAAGTTACAGTTAAAGTACCGTGGTGTTCCCACCACCATCACCATCATCACTGCACCAGATGGGATATAAGACTAGTAGTCGCCTGGTTTATCAGTATTAATGACAGGACCGAGGGGCCTGCAGAACTGCCCGATGGACATTAATAACTAACAGCGATTATCAGGCAGACTTCTTAAAGAGAGATGGATCGTGTCCGCTCTGCACCGCGACATCAACACCGTCAGCGTCTTACCTGAAACCCTACCGACGAGCCTCGAAAGCGGATACAGCGCGTAAAACAGTACACTCGCGATCATGATCACCGGTGGACTGCAAACAGACTTTATTCCACGCGCTGAACGCGAGGGGGCGTTACCAGCATGACGACACACGCGGCGCGATGACGTCACGCCCAACCGTCTTCAAACAAACAAATAAATAAGTTTTCGGAATAATTTGACTAACTTATATTTATAATTGATAGCTGACCGCACATTTTCTTTGTGCTTACAATCTTTTATTTGGTTTTACTAATAATATCCCTTCAGATGAAAGGAAAGAGTAGGCTACTACATTTAAAACTACATTTTACAATTATTATAGCTGTGTGTGTATTTTGTATAGCCCTACGTATTTTTACTTTTTATTTTTATTTATGCTTTCATGTGTCTTTTTATTCTCTTTTTATTCTATTTTATTTTTATTGCTAGTTTACTTTTTTAAATTATATTATTATATTTATCTACTGTACTTATTTTTATATTCAACTTCTATTTTGCCGTTTTACTTTTACTTAAATTGTTTTACTTAACTGTTTTCTTAATGTGTCAATTTGTTGTGGCAGTCGTGCAATACATTTAACTTTATGTCGTACCGTGTATGTAGGTCTATGTGAACGTGATGAATAAAATTTGAATTTGAATTTGTATTATTGTAGTTCTTACTGTACTTTGAATGTTTATTGAAGTTTATTAAAAAATGAATAAACCAACAAATTAAAAATATTAATAATAATTATCGAGGCAGTGTTTGGATGATTAGAGTTATCAATACTTTTTACAAAAATCATCTTTTCCAAACACCAAGTTTTTTAGAAGAGCTCCTTATGCTCTTTTTGCTCTATTTTTTATTTTTTCAACTCTACTTTATTTGATATATTTCTTTAGTAGTTAAAAACAGAGCAAGACTTTTACAATAGCTACTCTGATTATGTTTCGCCTGTAAGTTTTCAGTGACAGATTTGTGGCTATCTCAGTAACTCGTCATTGTTACCTATTCATTTATAAACTTGCTCTTTTTTCTTAATTTTGAAGAAAAAAAAAATACTGATTTTGGAGTTGTTTGTTACAAAATAGGCAGGTTAGATTTTACATTTTTATTTTAAAAAAAAACTTTAAAAAAAGCTTTGTTCCGCAGACTTTTATCAGTCCAAATTTGTGCTGAAACCAGACCAGACGGTTTATAATTATTTATTTGAAAATTCTGCATTTATAAATGTAAATAAAATAAGTAAACATCATTTTTGTATTCCCAAAGAAGATAATGAATTTTAGCTCTAAAACTGTTCTCCTTGGAGCAGATGCACACAAAAACAAATAAACAGACAAATACATACATCTTTGATTAATAAAATATGTTTTGAGCTTGAAGATGTGTGAGATTAGTTTAATCTGAAGGGTTGTTTTATGTATTTTAAACGAATGCAGACAGCTCGTGAGCGATGACTCTATTGATGTGTTTGAACAGACTGCAGGAATGTGAGTGTGTGACCTGTCTGACATGCATTTTTAATGAGTTTCTCTTCAAGCGCAGGTGGTTTCCAGCAGTAGTGCAGGTGTCACATATACACCTGTTGCTAAGACACATAACCCAGCTTCATACAGGACACCAGACCTTCGTATGACTCTGTTAAACTGTAGAAGATGAGGGGTGATGAAGACGTCAGTGTTCACAGTCTCTCTCTGGACTCCCTGAGCTTCACCGACTACGAGAACCCACACGATGTGATTCTGGAGGATGAAGATGACACGGAGCTGGACACTCAGGGTAAGAGCTCACGGGTCCTGCTGACAACTTCAGATCAGCTACAGACTCATAACTGCACCTTCAGATAAATGAATAAGCTTAAAAAAAACAGTATGTATAGAATTTATTAGTATTTCAATTAAATATGTTATCATATTTCTTCCAAACTTTTAAATGTCTATTTGTATTTCATTTGAATATTTATTCACATTTAATGAATACCTTTTCTTTGGGCCAAGGCTGAATGGCACTTGTAATTCAAATCTGTTTTGAAATGATTGATTGCACTTTTATCAGGAAATACATTCAACATAACAAACAAACAAAGAAATAAATAAATGATGTAGTTACTAATGTTTTGTCACAGAACCTGCATAAGACTAATAAACATCCGTTGTGTGTAAATTCTTCTTCTTCTCGTTCCAAACACTAAAAAAAGCTAATTTGATTTCAATTAGCTTTATTTACATGTTTGCACAGAATATTGCTGGAGCATTATGCATAAAACAACTAAATAAACAACAACTATAACAATAAAAAATAATGTGCAAAGTAATTCATAAAATTCTGTTTTATTATATGAAGAGTTCATTTGCAAAAACAGAAAAATCCTTTTTTTAACAATTTTCAAAAATCATGTATTTTTCAGTTAGGTTATTTTGATTAGTTACAAAAAAATACAGCTAACTAACACAATAGAACGCGTTAAAAAACATGATTTTTTTTTTTGTTGCAAAAAAACATTCCATATATATATAATATAATATAAAAATACAAAAAATATAAATTATGCTAACATAAAAATCTTGGCCAGCCCTGTATGCGGAGGCATGATGAGATGCTGAGATGATGCTACGGCTGCTGTGTTTCTGTCCAGTATCAGAGCCGAAGCTGGTCAGGAGGGATCTGTCCACTGAAGAACTCTACCTGCAGGCCTGTAAGCTGGTGGGAGTCGTTCCTGTCAGATACTTCCTCAGAAACCTGGGCTCTGCCACCATTAACCTCAACCACCATGGACTCGGCCCTCTGGGAGCCAAAGCGCTGGCCATCGCTCTCGTGGTGAGACTGTTTCTGATGCTCTGATGATCTAGAGCTGAGGCTCTGGTGCTGATCTCGGACGCTCTGTGTCTTCAGACAGACATGCACACCACAACACTGGAGCTGGCAGACAACTTCATGTTAGCCGAAGGAGCCAGGTATCTCACGGAGATGCTGAGGGCCAACTTCACCATTCACAATCTTGTAAGTCCGTCTTATTATTCTCATTCAGCTGTTGTGATGAATTTGTCCACCAGAGGGAAGCAAAGCATTAACTTCAGGCATCTTCCAGGATCTGTCTGGTAATCACCTTAAGTCTGCTGGAGCCGAGCACATCGCTAAGATGCTCCTGGAAAACATTTCCATTAAATCCTTGAAACTGTCAGGTACCTCATGCGTTTGCGCATCCAGCATGATCAGATGGTAAACCTGACTCACCGTGAGACAGAACACAATGTTTATGTTCACAGGGAATAAATTTGTTGAAGATGATGCCAAATGGTTTGCAGATGCGTTTGCTGTAAGTTCATGCACCTCAGTCTGTTAATGCAACATAGAAACTAATTAAAAAGACAGATCATCCAAAAAAGACTATTATTTTTCATTTGTTTTACATTTATTTCCAAATCCATTTGACTTTTTCCCTTCGGATATACACCAGTGGTAACTAAACCATTTTGGTGCCAAATAAGATAAAGACTATGGGCTAAAATATCTTCTTTTGTGTTTCACAGAAGATGAAAGTCATATGGATTTGGAAAAACATGATGGAGAGTGAATAAAGAGTGATTTTTACAGGTGGTTACTCATTCATCTAACAGGGGGAAATCAGAAACATATCTACTAGATGTGGCTGTTTCTCAATGAGAGATACACTTTAAAAGTTTGAGCATGTGTGGCATTGTACGTCAAATAAAGGGATTTTTCTTTATTTTAGTCCCAAAAAAAAAAAAAAAACATTCAGGTGTAGTGTCTAAAACATTTTAGATTTGGTTTTCTTTGCCCTTCGCATAGATGTTGTATTCTATTCGTTTTCTAATCTATTCTATTCTTTTCTGTTAAAATAGGCCTAAATAATTTTTTTAAAGGGGTTTTATTTCACAATTCAGTTTTTTTTTGTGCAATTCTAACTTTACATCTTACAACTGCCAAAAAATTAATGAATTAATTATAAAGTCAGAACTGTGAGAACGTTTTTTTATTCCATAGTTTAAAAGAAAATACCTATAAGATGTAAAATCTGATTTTTTTAATAATTATATTTAATGAAACCATGTAAAGTCACTTTAAATTTTATTTTATAACACATCTTACACTATATTACCAAAGCTAACATTGCCAAATTAAATGTTTTCCCATAGTGTTCAAGAAAGTCAAGAAAAGTCACCTTCATTTACAGATTGTGTCAAAGCACTGAACAGTATCAAACTGGAGAATAGAGTGTCAGTAATGTACACAATAGAAGGGTTTTCATTAGTCTTGTATAGAATTTGCAAGAAAACATAAATAATAACATTACTTGTTAAGCCACATTCTGCTATTATAGTGTTATTTATTTATTATAAAATCTTCTGGTGTTGTAAAATGTACACTGCTGCTTTAAGAAGTGATGCATACATCTCACATCAAGCTACTTTTCAGAGCAACTACAGAGTGAAGGAGCTGGATTTGAGTCACAATCAGTTCTGCGGCAGAGGAGGAGAACATCTGGGGCAGATGATAGGTGAATACCACATGCCTGATGTGTGAGAATTAAACTTCACTACACAAAGACAGCAAGCACAGTCACTTAGCATGTTCTTCACGCAGCAAATAATGACGGCTTAGAAGTTCTGGATCTGAGCTGGAATCATCTGCGGATGAAAGGAGCGGTAGCTTTTTGCGCTGGACTGAAGGTACCCAGCTCTCAAGCATTTGAGTCTCACGCTGAGCTGATCATGCAGTCTCTGCCTGTCCCTGTCTCGCCAGGTCAACACCACACTGAAACACTTAGACCTCTCATTCAACGGCTTTGGAAACGAGGGCGCTTTGGCTCTGGGTGAAGCGCTAAAGTTCAACAATACACTGGTGCACCTGGACCTCAACAACAACCGCATCACAGATGAAGGAGCAAGCCTGCTGTGTAAGGGCCTGGAGGCCAACGACACACTCAGAGTGCTGCAGGTGCGAAAAATTCATTATCATCACTATTTTAAACAGTGCATAAGGACAATGCTATGTGATTGAATGCAACTTATCTGAATAAGAAACAATTCAATTATACCGCCTCCATATGTTACCAGGGCATCTCAGACAAATGCTAGCAAATTTGAGTCATTTTAAAGCAGAATCACACTTATTTTACAGAGATGTTGAAAGTATTGTGTGTGATCATTATAATAGTTTTCTGACAGATGGCGTATAACTCACTGACAGTGGAAGGAGCTCTTACTTTGATCAATGTGGTCAAGAACACACCCAAAACTGCCATCGAGGAGATCAACATAAGTGTGAGTTTAGGAGCGACACGCTTGTTTTTCAGTGTCTTGAGTGCAACGCACAGTACAAAGATACATTTTTACAAGTGACAGAGCTGTTCTTACTTATAACTTAAGCTTTATTACTCTCAGCTATGACTAAAATTATTAAGCATTATGCATTTACTATTGCTATTACAGAATATAAAGAATATTAGGATTTTAAGTTGTGCATTATTCAGACTTCCACATATTCTGTAGCTTATAGAAACACAAAGGTCCCATTTCATAGTAAGTGGCCTTAATTAATATGTACTTACACAAAAAACAGGTACAATGAACTTATATTGTGTTCATATTGTATTGAATATCACCTCTGCTGCTATTAAGGGAGGAATATGGGTAAGGTTAGGGACAGGTTTGGTGGTATGGGTCAGTTTAAGGGTGGGTTCAGGTGTAAGGGATGGGGAAACAGTGTAATTATAGATGTAGGTACAGGAATTCATTACATGTAATTACTTTTTTTTTTAAATACAAGTACAATGGAAAAACGTAGGTACATAATAAGTGGATTGTACCAAATTATAAATTTAAATGTAAGTACATAGTAGTTAAGGCCACCGAATATAAATATCTTATTAATGCATTTTTCTTTAAATCTAAAAAAAAGTGCAACTGCTTTTGCTTTAGGTCTCTGAATTTAAGGAACATGCCAGCCCATAAGCACACAGATTGCTTATCATATAAATTGTCTTTCACTTTATATTGTAACATATTTTTAGCTATTCCTTCTCCAGTCTGTATTTAATTCAGCATGTGGCCACTACAAGGCTGTACAAAATGGGCAAAATTGTGTTGCAGAACGTGCTGGTGAATGAGAACTTCGTGCAGCTCTTGGAGCTGATCTGTCAGGAGCATCCCAGTCTGGAGGTGCAGTATGGAGGAGTCGGAGGATTCATCGCCAAAAAGCCTCGCAAACGCGTCGACCCCATGAAAGTCATTCAGGTGAGTAGTCTACACTCATGAGAATGAAACCCGAGGATCTCTCACTGCATTTGCTGAATTGCTTTTTTTTTTTGAAGGATTACCTTGATCAGCGCAAGCTTCGCCTGTGGGACTTCTTCCGTAACATCGACAAGGATGGGACGATGCGCGTTCCTGTCGTAGACTTCAGGAAAGCCGTTCAGGTATTGACCTGGCTCTAAGAAAGGCCCACTTTCCTGTAAAGTAGAGAATTTTGATCATTACAGTATTGCCAGACGTCCAGTTGTGTTATTTCAATCACAGAACTAGTATTCTGACATATGTCCAAACATAGTGTCAATAGGGCTGAGCATTAAATGGTGTAATATTTTTGACATTTTAAACCTGATGACACCAGCAATCCAGCATCCCACTGGAGAAATTCCAGATTGAGGAGTTGATTCAGAGACTGGACAGAGACCGAACAGGCGTAGTGGATTACAGGTGAGCTCTTCTTTACTGCTGTACCCTGAACGCTTACCTAATGAGGTCATTAAATACTGTACATGACACAGACTCTGTACACCTAAACAATTCTCATCCTGATGCAACTTTGTGATCATGTTTACACACTTAAACATGAGCATAAATCATAAGCACTGACCCAAACCCTAGGGAGCTACATTACTGTCGTCTCTCTACAGAGGAAACGAAGGGAAACTGTTTTTACCTGACTTCAGACAGCGGCAGAAAGTGGTGACTCTGCGATTAGTCTGTACCAGAAATATTATAGTTAAATAGAGTAAAAACCATAAAACATATTACTTAAAATAAAATACCTTTATAATAACACATTTGAAAAATTATTTCAACAAGTTGCCAAGGCTACATTGCTCATTTTCACTTGTACATTTTCACCAGTTTGACTGAAATTGGATTCACACTTGATTTGAATTTGGTCTTGTTGCGTAGATCTTGTGACTTTTTAAAGATTACAAGAGCACAAAATAGCTTTTCAGATCAGATATTGCTGCACTCATTTAAACAGAAACAATTAACAATTTCAGATTTTTTTTTGTATCCAGCTCAGTTCCAAACATGGTTTTAAATATATCCAATATGTGAATGTGTGTTTTATATTTATTCATTACTTTATGCAATATTTCACATATCCTATATGTATATTTGATTTCTCATTCTGCAAAGACCTGTCTGCGAACAGGAATTGCACATTTGTTTAAACCATTTAAAACCTGAAGATCAGTGTGGTGCTCAAATTAAAAGCAGATGAAATCTTTGGTTCGAGATGGAGATTAATGGAAGCACAGACACTGGATATAAAGTGAAGTCATAAGTTAAATGTAAAAAGGCAAGACAAAAATATTGGGTATGGTAAAAAGCCTGAACTTGTGCACTTGCACAGTTTTAGGTCTATATTACACCACTTTCAGTTCTCACTGCACTGGCTTGCAAAAAAACAGACTATCAAAGTGCAGTTATTAGTGCTGAATTCATGTCTTGGTGCCCTACAGAGGCCTGGCAGACACTAGGAAACAGATGATGCGAGACCACCGGCGCCAGTTGCGCAAAGTGGAGTCCCGGCAGAAGAAGGAGAAACAGAAGAGTGACAGGATCCTTAAAACCTTTGAGAGCGCTGTAGAAGCCGTCACTCCTCGGAGCTCCATGATAATATCCCCAGGCGCTGCCAAAGAGGACTCCGGAGGCCTTCAGCCGTTCTCTGCCACCCCGCTCAGCTCCTGGCACCATATAATCATGTCCAACAGCAGCCGCTATTCTATCAATAACATGAGCAGCGAGCATGTGCACCTTCCAATGATAGGGAACCCCTCGAGCTCAGCAGGCATGCGCTCTTATTCTCAGCCCAATCTCTTCTCCAGCGTCTCTAAACCATCCACCAGCAAACCCGCTTCCGCCCAAGGTATGCACTCTAGGTCCAGCAGTAAACTCAGCCCCGCAGCTAACCTGACCAGATCCAGGCCTGCGCTAAACACAGAGCCAACCAATAAAACAAAAGTCAAGGGGAAGAAAAAGAAGACCAAGAAAGGAAAAGAAAAAACATAGCATCAACATGACACGGTGTGCGTATCTGTCCACAAAGGCATGATTTTCAATGAATAACGACATCATTTTGTGTTTGGTTCACCAAAAGTCTCGCAATAGCACGTGAGATATTTGAAAAATTTTATCGTACTTTGTCAACTATACCGTATTGGTTTTCTTACATTCATGCATGTAGCTCTGCACCATTTTCACTTTGTGCCGTTTTATTTATATGCTTTGGAAATGGGAATGTAAATTATTTGTCATGTTAATAAAGAACTAAAATTGAAACTGACAGATCAAGCAGTTTATTGCATAATTCCCTGTCATTGAAACTTTAAAGGTAAAGGTTTATTAGTTAAAATTAGTTAACTACGTTAGTTATATGAACTAAGAATGAACTATTCTTTTAAATGATTTATTAATATTAGTTAATGGAAATTTCAGCATTTACTAATGCATTATTAATTTCACAAGCTGGGTTTGTTAACGTTAGTTATTACACGGCTCTCAGGAATGCTTGATTCTGATTGGTCAGTTGAGACATTTGCAGGTTCGTTCTTTTCAAATAATAACCGCTCCAAAGTAAT